>DWPT01000215.1:0-27863 GCA_018251895.1 Agathymus mariae mariae
CCCGTCTCGCCCCATGACGGAGCGCCCGAGGCCCGCAGCGGAGCGCCCGAGCCCCCAACGGAGCACCCCCACACACTAGCCCGTCTCGCCCCACCATCACGCTAACGGAGCGCCCGAGCCCCCAACGGAGCACCACCAACACGAACTCGGCGTTACGTCATCACACACAACTGCAGAATCAAAACAAACCGCCTGACCACCAGCCTTACTTGAACCACACCACACATACTTACCACACTAACCATAGAGCTCTACTTACGCTGGAACGGAAGTGAGTTAGAACCCCCATATAATAGCTACTAGTCTTGCTTCCTCTTAACTTCTTCCTTTAACCTCTTCTTTCCTCTTGACTTTACTCCACACTACTGAACCCGAATGTTCCCGACGTTCGGCTTATATGGCCAGTCGATGGAACGATGGAATGCGTAATTCAAATTAGAATTCAATTTTTTTACCTTATTTTTCTAAAGAGTTACCAGCTAAAGAGACTCCAACCACTAGTCAAAGAGACCCCAACCAAAAGGACCCCCGTTCATAACAATAACAATGATCTTTAATAATGATTTTTTGTAATCGATATTTGTTTCAGTTACTGCCCGTTATTCGTGTCCCATCCGTCCGACCGATTTAACATTGTACAAACGCTATTATTTTCAGTGTTCCTATTTAAATTTTACTTTGAAGCAATAAAAAGTCTTAAAATTTTCGGATAGCGCTTGAATCTCTGGCGACTTTTGTGTTAAATGTATTTTTTTAATATTACAACAATTTTTTAAATCATTAAATTAAGAAAATAATACGTTCGTCATTGCAAAGTTATGTCGATTAGAAAAATTTATATCTGTCAAAAAGATCACGCTAACTTGTACAGGTATAATATCGATCACAGTATTGTTGGCTGAACAGCATTCAAGTAAAATGTTAACTGAAATATCGCAACATATAATTGTAAAACACTTGGCCCTTGTTTAATTTATCTGTTTGTTTAATTAAAGTTGCGTCACTTGTTTCGTAATTTTGCGTGTCAAATTCGCGACGAACAATGTGCGGTGTATTTCCATAGTTATGTTTCATTATTTGCATTGCGTAACAAGTATATTTAAATTATTTTTATTTAATTATATGACAAAGAGTATTATAGATTATACACACGCAAAAGCGGGCCACGGCACGAGCATCACAAATATCCAATTCCCAAATTAGTTAATTTGTCACGCGCCGTTTTGTTTGGGTATCGATATTGTTTACGCTTTCCTGATAAGCTTTATCGGTCGCTAACTGAGTTACTATAATATATAATATTTAATAATGGGTATTATATGGGGCTCAATCAGTACCAGAATTTGTTAGGAGGTCGTTATTGTTCAAACAACTTAATGCTACCAAGGTCAAACATACAATCGAACAACGGCCACTTCTACTGAGTACAGCAGGTGAATTATGCGAATATGAATGTCCGATAATATTTCACATATCCGATAGTTTGAGTTACGGTTACGGAGATCCATAACATCCCTTATTTAAATCTGTTCAATTGTTTCAGTGTTGCACTCGGTACGTTTCAGGCAGACAGTTGAGTCTCGCAATGCTTACAACTGCAGCCTCGTTACATGTTTAATATTAGTTATCGATGAACGTGTAAAAAATCTATTGTATACTTTATCTAGTGCAATGACAGGTACAGAAACGGCGTGTTTTTATTTATTATTTTGTTCTATATTTCATAAAACCCGAGTATCATCTTGCAGTTTAACGGACGTTCTACAAACGATTCTGGTATCATTCGATCATCTTTTGAAACAAATAATCGATAAATCTTTTTAAATATATAAAACAAAGGTTGCTTGTTTTTATTGTATGCTGCATAGGATTTTAAAGTTGAACTCGCAAGGGCGTTGTCACTACGTATTCATCGTTAGAGAGAGAGAATTTTGTCAGATTGTAAGATACGCGGAGCGCAATCTGGAACACGATATCTATTCAAAAAATCTTTTACCATATGAAATGTACATTATTCCAGAAGGTCATAGATTACATGAATCATATATTATACAGTCTATATGAACTATTTAGAAATTAGTATCTATTGATTATATGAACCTGGTAAATAATTGTTTAATCCAAACGAAGTCGCGACGGGCCGCCGGCTATAAATAAAAGGATAATGTCGAATATTTTCTAAAACCGGGCGTAAGTAATTAAGTGGAGATTATCCTTAATGTGTGTAAGTCGAAAAGAAACGTTATCCTTAACATATTATAATGGTATTTTGTATGGGAAAAGCCTAAGCCCCAAGTTGTTCCACATTTCAAAAGTATGGTGACCGATTGTTTAGTTTTTATACCTTATCAACTTTTATTACTTATTTTTGGTAGTAGTAATTTAAGTTACGGCTTTTTCAATCAATAAATTAATCGATTAATCACAGTTTAATTGACAGTTTTAATTATTGCATTACGTGCACGCTATGTTATGAACAATCAATTAACATTATGCGGATTGATAAATTTAAATACTGAAATGATTAATTGTAATCCAGCTACGTATTAGTTGTGTTTTAAAATATGTAATTTCAAAAATTTACTGTTAATTTCCTCGTTATAATAAATATTTAACAGTTAAAGAAAACATTATTCTCTTGTTAGTCCCGAATAGTTTGACCAAGTCGTTTCGGGTTTCGATTTCGGTGGCTTGTTAAAAATAAAGATTTATTTTCAATCTTAACACCAGTTACACAGCTAGACTGGTATACGTAACCTCGATATATATTATAACGCGTTTGTTCTCTAGCGTCGGTATTTGATATGTACCGAGGGTTTATTGGAATACGGCGTACAGTTATTTTTGTTGCTTTTATCAGGGTCGGAACGCGCCATTATTTACACAGGCTGCTGGCTGCGTGCGTCGCGGCACGCCGCTGTTCGAATACATGTGTTGATCTTCCTAGATGAAACTGACGTCCGTATGGACCAGTCGTTAGCGTGTAATAGGTTTAACAAGCAAATAATCAATTAAGTGTTAATATTACGTAGTCACTTTTGTTGGTTCGGGCATGCTTCTAGTTGATATATTCCTAGATTGATGAACCAATCGTTAAATCGAAACGAAACAATGAAATAGTGTCAGTCTGTATTTATCGACGAGGCAAAAAATGAAAATTATTATGTAGCTGTTACAGGGCAGTGGGCTGTTCAGTATTAAACACTTACGATACGATATGTGGCATGATACGGCGTGCGTCCTACAGTGGGACGCAGCCCATGCGTGGGGTATTCGGGACTCGAGGAATTCATCCTTGTCCGGGCACTTAACTCGAGGGGATCAACGGATCTCTGGTGACGAAACCCCCGCTGTTGAGTGGGAATCGTCAAAATTTTTTTCAGAGTCGCGCTTAAGTGATGATAGATTTAAACCTATAAGAATAATTGAGCTTTTTTGCGCTACTACGATATTAATCTCCATTCTACCTTATAGATTTGTCCCTTTCAAAATTATATAATACTGCACTACTCTGTCTTATAAGTGTATCTTTGTCTTATGGCTACGGGGCGGGTTTTAACTTTTATACTCTTAAAATCTACGTAATTATAATTGTTCTTAGATCTATGTTATAAAACATTAATCGTGCTTGTTTCTTACGTCTATAACACATTGTAAAGAAAATACATATTTGTTATTTTTGTAAATGAGGATGGGTTAAATTTAAAGTAACTATATTTCTATAAGTATAACCAAGGTGTTGTTTGGGTTTTTACCCAAAAAATGGATGTGTATCTAAGCCGAAGTACATTACTTATTACGTTCATAGTCAACTTTGTATTGTAACACGCTCGATGACCACCAAACCCTCCAACTAGGATGCACCTGTCGTCGGCTGAAAGGACATACTATAAAAACCTCACAAGCAATACAGAACTATAATCGACCCTTGAGTCGTAGCTCGCCAGGCAGAGCCACTACCAACCAGATACAGATACCACCCATAAACCATCGGAACCAAAAGTTCAATTAAAACACTTTCATTTCTCTGCACCTTGTTATACGTTATATGTTAATATGTGGCTTCAGCAAGCGTCGTATTCTATACTTAATCGGTTCAGGTGCTTTAAGCTTACTACAAGTAATCGCGTGGGTTCAATAGGATTACAACATAGCTATCGCGTACTTCACGCATTGTCATTTACAATGGTCTTGTCATTCAACGGTTCGTAATCTTTTTATATCGTAATATGCTTTGACGGTCCGTATGAGTCGTCGACTATTGTCCTGTGCTCACCAGTGAGTACCCTTTCTGGCCTGACTGACTAACTAGACTGATTCCAGAACGTATATGTAGCAAACATTCCGCTCAATATACCTACCTCTTTAGTTTTGAACTTTTTTTATGACAAATGAATAAAAAGGTGACTGTCGACTTATCTGGTTACTAAGCAGATTTAGTTAGAATTTTATTACATGTATAGATTAAATTGTACGTTTTATCATGTTATTTTAATCGGAATACGCATTTTATAACCAGTATTAAAATATAACATAAACAATTAGTAATCGTTTCTTTTGAGTGTTATTCACACTAAAAAGTCGTCACAACCAATACTTCAATGTAGTATTATCTTTCACCTGTCTTTAGCGTTAGCGTTTAAAGTAAACAAAATAATTTAAATATTTCAAAGAAACTGAGACGTCTCTGTCTATTGTAATTGTTACCAAGGGGAAATGCAAATCAAGCATTGTAGAATAGCTGCAACTCCACGGAATAGTGCAAACGGTCTGGTTATCTTGAAGGTCGTGCGTTCATTATGCGTCTTTTACGTTATGTGTCCGTTTGTAATGGATGTATCGGATATCAATCTTCAATATGTTACTTGTTTATTCATTAACCAAAAATTAAATATTACTATGCCTTTGATTATGACTTTTTTTGGGATTTAAATTTATGCAAAGTACAAAAAAATCAAATAGCTCTACATTCGCTGGTTTTTCTTCATTCGCTGACGTGTATTAGAGTTAAATCCTATAACTATTATATTATATCAATATCAGTTTTATTAAAATTCCATTGAAATAAACAAACGTTTCGTTTGCGATGACTATTAACATAAGTACTGTTTGTTTGTGCAGCGTTGCCTGCTACTAAATGTTATTCGTATCCTCTAAAACTTGCAAGTCGCTATGCAATTGAAGATTTTTTTAATATAGGTTACTATCACAGACCACATGTCAACCGAGTGAACCGCGAGGTCATATTGTATCAATAATCCTTGTACTACACTATCAGCACTAATTAATTATCTCACCATCAACAGATGCTAGTCCAGGCGCTGTACGACTTCACGCCTCAGGAAGCTGGGGAGCTTGAGTTCAGGCGCGGTGACGTCATCACTGTCACCGACCGCTCCGATCAACATTGGTGGCAGGTGAGAGTAGAATTAAAAAATATATATTCATTAAGTGACCGAAATGTCGATTAAAATACAATAAGATTTTTGAAAAATAGGCTTCTTAATGACATTTCAAAATCACTTCTCACACTGGTACATTTCGTGTTTTCACACTTGCACGAGCAGTGCACAGAAATATAACTTTTACATATTTATTACCTGTATCTTGTACCTTAGGATGTCAGGAACCAATTGCTGCTGCAGTGATGTTATAGCTCATGTATGAATGCGTGTTTTTATTACTCCAAACTACAATGTATACTTTATGTATACAGAATGCAATACATTGACGTCCATTTTTATCGTGCGGAACAGATTAAAAATAATCCTATGTGCAGTTCCTTTATTGTATTTTTTCAATGTAGTTACCCCTATGATCTATTTTGGAAACTAATTTGGATTATTTAGACGTCCAATTATCACTTATATGTGTGTTTTATTTAACTAATGATAGTTTGGAAAATTCCGCGAGAATAGATCGATATCCCTAGACGAAAAGTATTCCAAATTATTACCCGTGATATAAGTTCCAAACTTACCAAGGATCATCTAAATCTATTCAATGGTTTTAGTTTTATTGATGAGCAGAAAGAAAACAAATTCAAAAGTTTCATCATCTATATTAACAACTAAGCCTACCATCATTTTCAAAAAACCATACCATGTACAGATTTGGTTCTCTTCGTGTTATTATTAGGATATAATCGTTGGTCATATAACCATTTATAGCATTTTCATAACTTCCATAGAACAATTATAAATAATAATATTATTCATTATGTAATCCCTCCCTTCTAAAAGCTGGCTCAGGGGAATAAAGATGACTCCCCTTGCCGTACATTCAACAGGTTCATGACAAAATAAATAGTTTTCTTCTGTCTTTGTTGTTTTAAATCTAGCGTGTGGATGTGTGTGATCGTTCGTTTAATTATTCTCTTTATTGATTTTCAGGGAGAAATAGCACATCGCCGCGGCCTCTTCCCAGCGTCGTATGTGACCGCCTACCACTCGTAGAGACCGCGCGCACGCTTGCCTCGACCGTTCGATTGTGCGTTGCCACGGTTTTGTTTCGACCCGCGCCCAGTCTTGTCAACCTCCCCACGTGCTCACGGCTTTGTGCACCCGGTAACCGACTTTAATGATTGGTCAATTTCGCGAAATGATGATGGGATTTTAATAATTTACTTACATTGTTTCCTTGACAAATCATGTCACGTCGCAACACGTTGTGACAACACTACTTCCACGACACGTGACCTACGTGACAAACGCTATGGCCAGCACCAAGACCACGAATTCTATGATACCCTAGTATCCTACCTAGTACACCTTTAAACGTTCACTGACTTTTGTATAATGCTTTGAAAAACAACAATCGATTCACGATTGATCCGTTGAATGTTTTTACGGGATCTTAATGAAAACGACGATGATTTTATAAATTTGATAACCTGATTCTGAATACAATATAATAAACCTCCGTTTTATAAATAACTCTATAAAGAGTGAAGTCTTGACTTTGGTATTTTACCTGATAACCGATACATTGATACGGTTTGCATGCAACAGCAACCGGTAAAACAACTATACATGTACAGACTTCAAATAAATATAACCTATCTCCAAACAATCTTGTACATATTTTATATTTTCTATAACATCTATTTGTCCTTTGATTCAAAGTCCACTTTAAATATAGACTTAGAACAACTCAATAAAAACATTCTTGTTCATCACGTTTTGCTATACAGAGTTCACACAGTGATTTGACTCACTTATATTGACGCAAAATTTAAGATATGGAGGATTTGTTAGTATAACCACTATTCAAATGTGAATTTCCAAAATCATTCCATAACAGCTATAAATCGACGCCTTGGAATAAAATGGTTTAGTGTAATAGTTGTAGTTCATTTTATTATTGACACTCGTAAACGTGAATTGATTTGATTCTATTTTACATGTATTTATTTTTATATTAAAACAGCGCCATCTCTCGCAGCAAAAGATAATTATTCAACTCTTATAACCGTATTATTGTAAGGAGTGAAATATCTACGCGACATCGGTTGAATGTTTGAATCTTAATCGCTGCTTAGTCTGTAACTGTGCAATATAATAACATATAGCATTTTTACGAGATTTTATTAGCTTGGACCGTGTTCGAGGTTGTCAGGGCTCCGTTCGGGGAAAAGTCTGATTTTTTTATTGTAATGATTGAAGCGTTTATGGTGCTTTGTGTCCTACAATTATTTCATTACGTGGAATTAGCTAGAGACGTTTTGTGTGGACTAAATTACATCCACGACAGAGAAACAGCTTGACATTGGACGCGATACTGCCTCGATTTGTGTGAAGCGTCGTTGGGTAGTACAAAATTACGATGTGCCGTGTATGTACGTAATCGTTTTCGTGTTCTGTTACGAATTTATTAATTTTCTCAACATTACTTTATCGTGACAATAATCGCTGGATGAAAATAATTTTTATCCTCATTTACGTGCCAGAATGTTATTTATAGTTTTTGAAATATATGCTTTAGTAATTAAAGGATTTGAATGGGATGCACTCGGTTATTATAATTTTATACTGATTTCCCCCATCGTGTAAGCTTTGTTTATCGATGTGATTTTTTTTTAATGACCATTATTTTATCCCCTTATTTAGTGTATAATGCTCATTTTAAAAATATTTACCATTTACATGTTAGTTAGGTAGTAGAAATTAAGTTTCTTTGGTTTTATTTTCCAATTATATTAATATACAAGCAGTGTCAATGAGCCGGTGAATCCCCCGGGACATCGGTGCAGCGTCAGAACGCTTTGTCAAGATATAGCTCAGCTCTCGTTAGACATAGGCTCAGATCGCGTGTTTGTGCGCCGCACAAATATTGTAATCCATATATTTTATATTATTATTATTATTCCGCTGATTTGTATTGGCGATGTTTTTGATATGCGAATGTACAGCGGGGATTTTTAGAACAATATTATAAGTAATCGTGTATTATAAATATAATATATCCATGCTTTTTATGGCTTTCGATGTTTTAATTTGGAACAATTTTGTTACCCATTTTAATGTTTTTACCAATTAATAAGCAGTAAATGAATGTTTAAAATTATATAATTTTTAAATTAAAATTTAATGTGTTTAATGTAATCGTGGAGGTGGTCGGTGGCGACACTACGGCCGCCGACACTAATATAATTACATCGAACATTCTCAATCGGGATGGATACGCATAATTCGGCACTCGCGTGCCACTGTACTTAGTTAGCATTTAACATATAGACTTTTGAAATGAATAACTTTGAGTGCTCGTTGATCCAATGTAGATATTTATTTTTGTTATTGTAATGTACCCAAAATTACTATATTTATCGAATCATACCTGATAGAATTTTAATCGTGTGTAATTTAATACAAACAAATTGTAACTTTAGACCGTTCGTTAGTGGTAAGAGTGCGTCGTATATCCGTGTTCATTTTTGTTTGACGTCAACTGAAGTGTATTATAGAGGATATGGTGGGTCGGCACCACGACCTGTAGCGCACACAGTGGTCGCTGGATGGATCTGGGTGGTTAACGGAAAGGTGTCTCAATGTTGTGCTTTTCGCTGTAGTGACAAAAAGGCATGTTTTAAGAAATCGGAAGTGCTATAATCTATAATAATCAAATATTTAAATAGTTAAGTTATGATTCTCCATATTGTGGAAGATGTATAATATTTTTTACTAATAAATTTAATATTGTAATGACGAGTTTTAATTTTATTTTCCTGTTCACATTTGTTAAGAATATAAAATATGTTGATCGTGTTATTACGTAATCATTGCATTGAAATTTCCTTTTTAAAGTTGAATAATTAGCAGCTTTATTTAACACTATCGTCGACGGAATACTTATTAAAGAAAAACAGGAATCATATTAATTCAAATTCAAAATCATTTAATCATATAGGTATTCTTTAAATACACTTATGCACGTCAATTTTTTGCTGCTATTATTGTTGAAAGCAAAGAATAAATACAAACTTACAGAATATGTTCAATGTTGAAATCGAATATGAGCTTAAATCAAACGCAAATATGTTCAACAGTCAATAATTTATTAAAAATCCATAAATATTTTTAACAACACATAGGCCATTACTATATATTTGCATTATGCACTGGAGACTTCAGTTAACTATTAAATGTTTTATAACACTTGTCTACAAACCAAACGCCACTATCTAAATAATAAACAAGATATTCGAAATATTACATAATATCAGCAGGGGCTCAACGAAACATTACACTTATTATAATTATCACAATACATCGTTTAAAATAGTAATAAAAGTTTTTTGTTGGCTACATTATTTTCATTAAAACTCTTAGAAACAAAATGTTTTCCATATTGTTAAAAAATCCTAATTTAAGGCGAACAAAGAACCTAGTTGCTTTGTTTACATGAATAAATCAACTCGTGACTCCATTAATAGGATAAAATGATAGCTCTTAAGTAACATACCTACGTTATTATTATATACCATTTCACAGGAATTGGGCAATAACTACAACAAAATTAATCACAAGCCCTTGATGTGTTCGTTGTTGCGTCATGGCATAATCATGTATGCCATCGGAAATAAATAACTGAGATTTCAATGTCTATTTCATTCTTTCACAAGGAATTGACGTTAGAAAGAAAGAGAATTAATTTTTTTCTACGTCAAAATTGAATTATGGAGTTCATGAACTGACAAAATTTAAAAGGTCATACAAGTCTGCACATACAACATTTCCTGCAGACCTCATAATTGACGTTTGTACCTCGTGATTTTCGATTCTTCATATATTCTCGTTAATTTATAATCACAACAACAGGTAAAGTAGTATGATTTACTCTAAGATTATAAAACGTACCCCCTATCTCTTGGAAAATAAACTATCACTAATTATTTCTACATGTAGTATATTAGTATGTATTTCTGTGCTATTAATTAGTTATACTTCAATTTTAAATGTCTTGCAAATTAACAGATCCCTAAACTAAAATCATAACGACCTACGAATACTATGACTTCAACCTATTATTTGTTATTTTCTTTAAAATATTGGTTTATAACCCCGATAAACATCTCGCATGTTTCTTAGTCACCCACAAAATAAATTTGACTTCTTGATCCCACTGAAACATAAATATACATTAGAAAATAATTTTAAAGCTCAAATCTTAACATAGGTACCTCGTTATCTGAACGAACGCGTAACAGTGTGGTTATAGAATATAAACGCCTCGAAGGACTATGAAATTGTGCGCAAAAATAAAACGTTGATGGTGTTATAAATTATAATGAAATAAAGTGTCTGTTGGAATAAATATAATCATAACAAAGTATCATATACTTTTAATGTTATATACGAAGTACCAAGTTACAAATCAATAAACGTTATTTAAAAAATACAATCACAGCTCAGATTTGGTGATTTAATATACGATTTTATTACGTTGTCCGAACAGTTCGGTTTTCCTATATGTGACTAATGGTCTGTGTGTACACACCAGCATTTGGTCAATATTGTCGACTTAGCTAAGCTGTGTAGCTTTCTCTGGTGGTGGCTCGTCTGCTCGCTTTCAGCTGTTTACGTAAAAAAACTTATCATTCTGAAAGAAGATTTGAGCAAAATTCCCAATGAACGTCGTTATTTATGTCATTAACAGACAAACGACAGTCAATGTCACACTAACATTGCAATCGAATCATGTAAATACAATTTCACGATGAATTCGGAAAGCAGTCGTATGGGTATCTACTTTACGCATGAATATTTTGAAACGATAGCAAAGAATATAATAATTGAATAAAAATCATATGAGTGTATCCCGACACAAAAGCAGAAGCAGTAAACTTTGAAAGGGGGGCCTCATATTATCAATTAATTAATCTATATTACTGACTGTACCTTAACTCGAATAAATTCGACTTATCTAGTTTGACAGCATAAATCATTATTTCTGCTGAAATTTAACAATTTATAAAATTTTCCTAAATTACTTATTTCACTTGTCAATTTGACGTATCTGATTCTGCGGAGTGCCTACGGAGCATTTACACCTGCGTCCCACCCTTCGGACCACACCTTCACGCTAGTTAGTTTCACACTACACGACCCAGAAAATTATAAAATCCTATAGTCAGTGTAAGTTTTAAAACACATTTTAATTATGTAAATTTTCGCTGTATGTAGGTTTCTATAGATTGTTTGTTTGAATATACTTCACAGTGAAACTATAATGGCTGTTCTGTGAGCCATCGCATCGTGACAATTAATTAATTAATTAAACAATTGTTGTCATGAAATTATGAAAAATTATGAATAGGCATTTCTGAGAAAGTTTAAAAAATTTGATAACGATTCTGGGTTTTTAGAATTGATAGCTTAAAAAACAGTAAACTACCGAGCAGAAACTTACACAGTAATCCCCTCTATAACACGGTATTCTTGTAACGCATTTTCATATTACGCGATTTCAATCCACCGTATAACACGGACAATCCCCCATATAATGCGGGGATTTCCAACATTATATTTCTATACTGTGAAATTTATAATTATTTGTACAGTTCATAATTAGTTTCGCACGTGTGTGTCAATTGTGTTGTTATAAAAGAAAATAAAATTATTTAATTAAATTTGCGTATTTAACAACACTGTCTTCCACCATATGTAAAAATGCAGAAAAAATAGAAAACGAAGTATCATTAAATAGGAAAATTTTAATGAACACATATGAATTAGAAGATGTGCTCTTAAGTAAAGAAAATAACATAAAATTAAATGGTGAAACCTTTGAACATGCTATTAAAAGAAGATTTCGGTGGAACGTTATTTCAGATAACTCCTACAGCGAATAAACTTGTTTTTTTAGTTCATATGCATAAGTTTTTTTATTCAAAATGTTTTTTGTTCTTATTTTAATAAAACGTACATATTTCGTCCATAATATAGTTTTTTCTTAATATTCAAATTTTCAGTGAGAAAAGTTAAACGTGAATAATTTATACGTAACGCGTTATACTGGGTCATAAAACGCGTTAAACGGGAATACTCCTACAACACGTTTTCCTATAACGCGGAACCAACCTACCATGTTATAGGGGGATTACTGTACATAGTTTTATAAACATCATTATTATTGACCTAATGCTGTTTAGAATTTTCTTTCACAATATGACGGCGAAAAACAAGGCCGATCACACTGGCAAGTGCGAATTTAATATACTTCTTACATCTAGGACGAACAGATTAAATCTTAGTCATTCGGATTATCTTAAGCATTTCCATTTTATGAGCAGAACTCAAATTCTTATTTCTTGCTTGGACTTGCTTGCTTGAACACGTGAGCTATTGAGACAAATCATACATGTAACAATATCAATAAAGCAACATTTTGAACAATTCGAAGCATCTATAACTTGGTACCTACGTGAAGTTATTGGCAAATAATTTTGCTAAAACGATTCACTCAAATCTGTAAGAGAAGATTAAAACGTATGCCCCCCTATAGCTAACATGATGTTCTCAAACGCTATCCAATTTATGAGCGCCCACGGCCCTAACCGCATCCAAAGGGGTAGGAACCCCTTGTATAGGGAGAGAATGCCTTCATTCTTCACCGACTGCTGCAAACAGTCGATCATACCTCGGTAAAGCGTGCCTCTGAAAACAAAAATAACAAATATAAACGCATATTAGATTATAATTATTTATATATATTATATACTTATATATATTACGTTCGAGATTATAACATATAATATCAATATTAAATGAATTAGTGTTATTTTTGTTAATATAAACTTAATAATGATGTCGTAAGTTGGTAATCTGAAGATATTATTTATTAGTCTATAAAAGAACTTGTTAACCTAAATTATTATAGGAAGTTGTTAAATTTGAATACAACAAATGTAGGATTTACTATAAAATGTATCCAGGAGTGTTATTATTTCCCTTTAGGTATAAATATTAAGAGTTATCAATTTTATGTTGGTTTTTATTAAATCTGTGGATAAGTGGATATACTATATTTTTAAATTTAAGGCACAATAGTTTCGGAAACAAATGAGGGTAATGATACATTTTCAAGGTTGTTCTTTAATATCTTTTTAACTGTGTATTTTGAATTTTATAAACCCTTTTATTTGATGTGACACCACATGTTTTTCCTTGATTTCATTATTTAGCCCCTCTCCCGTTACCCCGCAAAATCAGAATCTCTACATTACTTAGATACTAATACTCCGTCTTTTCCGTTCAGAAGATTCAAATTCCCGGTAACAGAGGGGGTTATGTAGTTCCTCAAGATACGACGTATACGAGACCCTAAAAATATGATTTTTGGTTTTTCTATAACCAAAAATGTCTTTATTCTTTGTAAAATAATTCCTTAGTTAAATTTAATACTTTACTCGGTCTGTATCATTATTATTTTTACATACACAGCTAGAGCCGAAAGACGCAAAAAAACAAAGACTTTCTTAACATTGTTGATGAGCTGTAATATCATACGAGTATACATATTAACCATGTATCTTTTTTGTCATCGTATTTGATCGATCTTATCTTCACTCAAATCTCAGTGTGCCCCAAATTCCAGGTAGTTAGATACCTGCTGTAGATCGAAACAGCTGTTACGAATCGGCAAGTGATAACAATACTAACACAATCCGGTCAGCACGTGGTGGGGTATTTTATCTTCGGCCGAGAGCCATACGGACGTTTTACAATGAACACAACTTAGTCATACTCTTCAAATAGTTTTTGTCGCAGTAACCGCGCTGTTGTGTCCACTTAAAATAAGTCAAAGGAAAACTATTTTATTATTAATAAATACTAATAATAATTATTTTGCTTTCATCTTTTTTATTATTAGTATTAAAAGGTGGTATCTTACCTACTTACTCAATTTATTAGCTATAAACAGGGTTATTATTGGTTATAGCAGTTTTATTGAAGCTACAAAACTGAATTTTTGGATAAACTTGTTACTAAAGTTCTAATTCTAAGCCCGGAGTCCATAGCAAACGGCTTTTCCATTCATAAGTGGTCTGATTTCCCTTTCAATACGCTTTTCGGGACATAGACAGTACAGAGTAGCTAAAATCATTGACAGAGATTTGAAACGAAAGGAAAAGGACATAGATTGTGGTCTGAGCGTGCGCGCTGCGAGTCCGACTTTGACCCCGTTTCGTGACCTCGACCGAGCTACTACTAAAAATACATAGTGTAGTACGCAGCTATATGTGTAGCACCGCTCATTGCCCCCTCCCACATCTACAAGTCGGCGCATAACTGAAAACTGAAGTTGCGCGATACTTATTGACATTGATGTATTGATATTCATGATTCACATTGCGCACTGATAGTAATGTAATAAGAAAAAAAACTGCCACAAAAAGCGGTCTACCCGTAAGCAGCGATTTCTGCCAGACAATTTTTAGGCATAAATTTCGCAAACTAAACGAAATGAACAAGATGCACAGGTTGATTTAATACCTACAAAAATATACATAATAAACAACAATAGATGTACCTAGAAGATAAAAGAAAGAAGTAAAGAGTTGAACTTTTACAGCATTTATGGTTAATGACAAGACTTTACATGTTTATGATTTTGTATAAATTGGCATAATTTTTTGTGGGATGTTGTATTTTTTTGACGGGAACTTCATTTGATAAATTTTGTCTCATCGTTGCTCAACTGTCTAAAGCTGTAACTTAAGTTGAAAAAATTGTTACACTAACAATGAACTGGCTCAAACATTACGAACATCTAAGTCAGTGATTTTTCGCAATGTTAAATGATACCGGCAGACTGGAGAGTATACAAGACACAAAGAACAAGGTCACAAAAGAGTAACAAGAGACAGGGATGACGGATTTATTGTAAGCAGGTACAAAGCCCTAGAAAATTCAACAAGTGAGAATTAGCACCGAAACGATTAGAAGAAGACTTAGGGCGGCTGGAATAGAGGCGTACTTATCCGCCAGAGGCACTTCGCTCATTGTAGGTCATTGAATAGCTCGATCTAGCTTTGCTCGTTTGCACCGAAATTGAGATGATGACGTTTGGGGAAAACTCTACTGGTGAGTCCAGATTCTCTCTTTAGATAGATGATGGAAGGGTCAAATTTTGAACACACCCCGGAGACAGATATGCTCAGTATTATATCGTTGGAAGAGAACCTTAAGATTTAGGGACACTATTGGTATGGGCGTTATTAGCTCAGGAGTACGGAGCAATCCATTATAGAAAACGGGTCCCTGACTGCGGCAAGATACATATCATACATTTTAGAACAGGTTGTGAAGCCTTTTGCCCCATTCATCGAGGATAATTTTTACTGAATGTACGATAATGCTCGTCCTTATTTTGCGCAGCAGGTCGGAATCTAAACATGGGGAAGCCAGTATGGTCGCCAGACTTAAATCAGATAGAACATATTTTGTATAAACTCAGACGACAAATTAAACAAAGAAATCCAACACCAATTAACCTAAAGGACTTTAAACCTGCATTGGTTGAACAATGCAATCTAAAACCACAAAGATTCATTGACAATTATAAGAAAAATATGCCCTGACGGATAGAGGCAGATTTGACGGCAAGAGGGGGCAATACTAAATGTGTCATCCATTATAAAAATAAACAGTATTGAGAACAATATTCAATTTGCATTTCATCTTCGTAATCCTCAATATCTGTTTTTATAAGTTAATGTCCTTACCATATTATGTAGTACAACAAAACTACGGGACCAATCGTCATATTAAAAGCACAGGCTGTAAAAAGGATTACACGTCGCTTTTATAGAAAATAAATAATTCTAAGTATGTCGACCCGTTCTTACTTATATACATACCTCATGCACACACTTACATCATAACGTTCCGACCGACAGCTATTACGTGAAGTTAGTGACAATGTCTGTGTAGGTACCTACCGTACGTTAAAGGAAAAAAGTAAAATACTAACTAGTTTTGTAAAATGTTCTAGGAAAATGCCTACAGCCCAAAAATATGTTATGGACTGTCAACTGAACATTTTTTATACAAATTTGAGTGAACTCTTTTGCAAACAGATAAATACGGTGCTCTCAGTGAGCGTGGCGCGGTGATTTTTTTCTACCCTGTAGTTAAAAACAGACATGTAATCGAAAATTGCTAGCAAAGTACCTATGTATCTTACTCAGACTGACCATTTAACAGTTACCTATTGACATCGTCATATATATTTCTATTTACAACTCTATAAAGTGTTAGACAACACCTAATGTTCGAAAATAGAAATACGTGCTTACGCTTTGCTTACACTCGCGGAAGTTGTAGAATAAATAATATATGAAGTATGTATTAGCTGAAAATACTAAAGTGATTATACTCGTATGTTGTCTATGGCTCGGTCAATCGATATTTCTAGACATTTACATAAAGGTTATACGACTGTCTAGGGTATCATTTATTCAGTATCTTACCGGTGATACAGACTTCATATGCCGATAAGATTATTTTGCGTCTTATTTATTTTTTTGCTCTACCATGAAAGTTCTCATGGCCCGTCAGACCATAACAGATGTTGTGTCCGTCAGAATAGCAAATCTACTTGGGTGCCGTTATCCAAAATCTAATATTTAGACATTTTTACTGTTTACAGTTCAGAAAAAATCAACGAGAAGTTCAAAGTATATATATATATATATATATATAGTTGGTATAAAATGAGAAAAGTAAAAATTTAACAAAAAAATATAGTCTACAATTTGAAGAACGTGAACTGCTTGGTTTCATTTCCTAATTTTCAGTCTTAGGGCTTCTATTTTATGTGGGACCAAACGGATGTACCTATAACCTTCCAAACAAAAAAGGAAGTTTTAAAATCGGTTATTAAATGACGGCATCATAAATCAGGCAAAATAAACTGAAAAGTCATTATTTAAATATTCACCTTCCACCAGGTCCAACAGGTTGGTTCATAAGTCTTGTCTTGAGCACATCTGCGGGAGTACCAATGACGGCAGCGACGAAGCCTGCTGCGAAGGCCGCGGCGCTGTGGACCAGAGCGTTGTCTGCCATCCCGAACTCCCTCATCAAATATTGCTTGGTATAGTCGTAAGCTGCGAGGTCACCCATGTTTACGAGGGCAGCTCTTTGCACATTGGGAACTGCGCCTGGAAAAACGACAGATCTTAATAATATACTTGAAGCGTACAAAGTGCCCGCTCGTCTTGTCGACCCAGAACACAAACTGTAACAGCATGAACCTACTTCATTATTAAAGCCATAAAATCCTTGGCACGGATTGTCATGTTATATGATTGTTAACCCTGATACTGTTACTTAAATCGGTTACGCGTTGTTATTATTAAACTGTATCGTTACTACAATTAATTACTTAAACTTGTTTTCAACCTTTCAGTGTCTTACTGCAGCTGGGCACGGCACTCTCATAATAACTGAGTATGTCTGGAGCAGACCAACTTCACGACCCTGCTCCATTACGGATAGTGTTAAAGTACGTGACGAGATCAGGTGTCGACAGTTGGATTGCCGCCCGAAGACTTCCTAGATAGTATAACAGTTAGTAACTAACGATTAAAACCAGTTCAACTCCACCGGTTTTTTTTCTTAATTCTCTTTGCAGTTCCAATTTAAATTTTAAATGATTTACAATGAGTTAGGCATGAGCTCTTGTATCTTACTTTCACTTACCTCTCCAAAAGCCCAGTATCCCGCTCTCGGCATACAACATCGCATAGACCTGTCTACAGTTGGAGAATCTCGGCGGCTTCCCTTGTAGCAGTCTGCGTCCTTCGGCCTGCATTTGTACTTTCACCAGGTCCGTCGGCGACGCGATCAGCTGCGCCAACGAACCCGCCGTAAGCCCACCTAATGGACTTCAAGAGAATTAATTCCTGTTAAATATAAGATATACTGTGGTTCCAATAAAAAAATTGGTACTTAGATTCAGCGGAATACTATAACGGCCATAAAAATCACGCACTGATAAGAACTACTTCGAGTCCATTAGACGACTTTCGCTCTTATAATTTGTTTAGAAGGGTGAATATCGCGTACACGATTTTCTTCATTACCTGAGTCGTCTAGTGTTCTAATATTTTCGGAGAGTATAAACTGATGCGTAAGCAATAGAAAGTTCAGGAAAACCCGGAACTCAGTATAAAGTGCGGGCTGGGCCGTCCACGGGTCACTCGGAAATCGAATACGAAAGCGAAAAGTTCTCTCTACCAAGCAAAATACCTGCGATCAACGAGTGTGACTGCGATTATATTGTCTTGAAGTAGAGTTGTTAATAACGTAATAAAGTCTCTGAGAAACAACTTTGCCGTTTTCATGCACCCGTGTGTCATACGTATCAGTATGTTAAAATGACACCGAATTACTTAGTTCAATGTATATATTTTAATATTTAAGTGTTAATACAAAAACGCATGACAAACTCACAAAATATTTAGTTAACTAGATACTGTTCATTTCGTCTTTGACGTATTTTCCAAGATACATATAATAAAGTCTTGTTACTTAAAAATATTACAATTAATGCTGCTGTATACGTTGGAACAGAATGGCGCCACTAACACCGTGAAAGGTATTTAATGAAAAGCCAATGTTAAAGTTTGTTTTTATATCTTCGTAGCAAACATAGATTCTTCTAATAACATAATGCGGTTTTACAGTAAGTAGACACTCAGATACCAAAGTCATGCCAAGTTTCAGCGTACACGCTCTACATTCCTGAATGCTTTGGACTACTTGCTAGCCGAACTAACGATGCTCTTCAGTTCCGGTATGAAAGAGGCCATTTGGACGTGTCTTGCCTATACAACAACCTTGTACGTTGGAACAGTTTCAAAGAACAGTAACTATAAGCAGTTTTAAATGCTTCACTTGTGATTAGTAAATGGGTATACATAGAAATGCATCATCAATAAAGGAACAAATTTGCGAAATTTAAATGAGACAAAATATGTTAATCCGTAATCCGAAAATTCACACTCCAGTTAATATGGACATACACGTTTTCAATATTTAACGACATCAAAAGAGTGATGAACAGGGAAATCTGTGAAATGAGAATGTGTGTATGTATAACAGAACCAAATTCAGTGTAGAATACCTTCTACCTTAGTCCAAATTACACTTCTTCGACCACCCATTCAGTTCTGACCAACGGATTAGCGTGAGATAAAAGATCAAATGTAACAAGTCAAATATTTTTTTGTAAGCAATTATTTAGTTAAACTTTATTAAACCTAATACATTGTGATATAAAAGGCGCAATAAATGCTAAAAGTATTCTCTACCAGTCAACTTTTCTAATTTAAAACACTAGTTAAGGGTTTGCTTATATTTTAAACACGAAACCAAAAGGCTTCTTCATCATACAGTTGTTTCGATACAAATCCCATCTTTTTTTGTAGTTCTTTAACAAATAAAACAGGAGACTAGAAGAGAGGTGCTTGAGAAATTGGCTTGACGTGACAAATAAATGTCGTGTATCATTTTCATGTATTACATAATATCATGAACATTTTCGAGTAAATTCAAATATTTGATAATTGACAAATAATTGAATTCGGATTTTCCGTTGACATTAACACGGTTATTCAACGTTAACCAAAGTTCATAATTAGTAGGAGTAGTTTTAGAGCTTCACTTAGTAGATATATATTTTTATTTTGCTACGTTGAACACACCTATTAGATGAAAGGAAAGTCAATCATGAATTCATATAACTTTATGATATTATTCTAATGGAATAAAAAAATTAAAAATCTCCGTTAAGAATTATATTCAATCGTAATGGAAAAATCCAAGAAATTTAACATCTAGTTAATAGCAAAATCCTCACCTATAGATGCTACTCCCAAAGACACCTTCCCGTGTTCATCTTTAAAAGCATCTCGAAAATGCTCGTAAAAAATAATACGACAGCCAGAGTATATTGCATGACGTTGGAACATTGGCATTAATCCCGACCACAGCTTTAAGACACCTTCCTGTTTCGCTATTCCCATTGCTGTCTTTATCATTCCATGATTTTCCAACTAGAAAAAAATTAAATCATCCAATTGAATTCAATTTCAAACATCGATTAACATTGAATCAGTGTCAGAATTGTTGCGCTGTAAACGGTCGATCCGTCTGAGTACCAGATAACCGTTAATATACCATCTGTCGAGGTTGCCAACCACAGATTGGCATTAGAATGTGGTAGAGGAAACTGCAGATTTTTTTTCATTACTTATTTTTTTATTAGTGTCGAATTCGTTTCGGATAATCGAATGCAACGGAACTTATGTATTTAACTTTGCGTACAAACCATCCTCTTCTTCCAGTGACATACCCTACTGGTCAATAAATGAGGCAACAACTTTTGATACTTTCCATTGAGGGTCAGTAGACTTTAGTTAAGTTAGTTGGCTTTCTACCTAACAAAATTCTAAGGGTAACCTTTTTATTAGTAACTATTTAACAAATCGGTTCATTTCCTTTTTTGCCGGTAAAGAGTTAATGACGCTTCTAATGTTACAGATGGCTATGGACGTTGACAACAACTTATAATTAGCTGGTTTTTTGGGTATTAACAAAAAGAGTATTCAAGATTTTACCTTAAAGCCATGCTTCGCTGCTGCGACTTCTGATTGTATTTGCAGCCTTGTCTTCGTCAAGTCAAAGGGATATGTTGCTGAAAAAAATGTTCGATAACTTGTCAACATTTAAAATATTTTTATATCGATCAAGGTATCGGATGGACTGCATACACTATGTATGCAACTACTACTTTCTGTGTGATAAAATTATCATTCGTTCTAAAGAACTGGCTTGTTTAATTTTGTCACCGCCCTACGACTGTAGAAACAGGTTTCAAAATTATCTGAATACCTGGCGTTCGTTAAAAAAACGGTTTTATTAACACTTCCTAAACTGAACGTGTAAATTTTTGAATGACTTTCCATAAATTTAATCTATTGGTCTGAAATTTGTTGCATCTGTCTGATCATCGCACATTTTGATTATGTCAACGCTCTCATAATGCTTTAAAACTAAGGACCATAACGTTATGGAGAACGAC
Source organism: Agathymus mariae mariae (assembly GCA_018251895.1). Lineage (NCBI taxonomy): Eukaryota > Metazoa > Arthropoda > Insecta > Lepidoptera > Hesperiidae > Agathymus > Agathymus mariae. Next base: position 21,592 of record DWPT01000215.1, read on the forward strand.
GTATTCCCTCACCGAAACGATAAATATTTCCCAATACACATAACTTGAAAAATCGAGATGTGTGATCTAAATAAGGAAGAAGAAGGAAATCTAATAAACATATTTAAATCAATCTACCTCCTTCAGCAGCCCATGCGCCCAACACCGCCACGCCGTATCTGGTCGCGATGGAGTCGGTGATTTGCGACGCGGGGTGGTCGGCATTGCGTAGTACCGGCATCTTGTCACCGAGCTATCACGAATGTCTTATCCATAATACCTGTGTACAATAACAAAGGCGTTACTGCAGGACTAAGGTCTCATCATAATAAAAGAATCCTGGTAGCTATCTCAACAATTCTCCAGTGCGAGTTAGTGAATAAGTTAGCGGAGAATCCGAGTTTCCAAAGTTCTTCCCGACACAGCTTAACGACAGCTATCTAACGATAACAACAGTCACTTGAATTACGAGTTTTACATCAGGGATTACTATAGCCAATACTGTACCTTGGCAAGATGCCAAATAATAAATATAATAATCAGAAAAAAACATGATGTTAAGCAGTGAACAGCGACAGTCTGAACGTCGGTTTTTCCCAAAGGAGATGCGCCATTATGAAATTTATATGCGTGTAAGAAAAGAATTATCCCTGTCTATGGTGAAGAAAACGATCGTTCTGTAACCTACTCACCTTGAAGTTGTATAATTTTGTCAAAGATGTGTGAAGAACGCTACACTGAGCCAACTTAGCAGACCTTGCCTCTTCAGTCATATTGCGAACAGCAGTAGGACAATCAAATGATGATAATCAATATGTAACTATGTACAAGGACATATGAAGTGTTGGTGTAAAAACATTCCAAGTACCTATGAATATACACTGTATCATAAAACTTCTTGCATGTCAGTACGGTGATTATGTATTGATAAGATAATTAAAGTTCAAGGTGCGGACCCGCCTTAAAAGTAAATATGTACATTAGGTACTTACAATGATTTCGATCAAGTTGACAATTTATCAGTAGTAGACGTAGATATGCTATGACTTAGATTTAATTCTATTGGATATGATTTGCATCTGTTTGTTAGTAATAGGTATACATATATAATATAAAACCTCTATTTTTTCAAATGATGTGTGTATTATAAATTAATTATAACTTGCTTATGCCAATCTGCCAACCACACCTGCTCAGCGTGGCGGACTATGGCCTTAACCCCTGCTTATTCCTAAGGATGAGGAGGAACATGAGGAGAAGAGGAGACCTAAGCTCAGTAGGGGGACAATATGGATTGTAATGAGGAATGGCAATATTCCAATAATGGGGAAGGTTAGTTTTAAGCGAACACTCTTTTAACGTACCCTGCTGTCGTCAAAATCCACAACATATCCATTTGACAAAACACAACTGACTGTGAGTTTGGTAGATCAATCAGTACCGCTCACGTGTAACCCTTTATGAACCCAAATTTACTCATAATATAAATTAAAGCTAATCTGTAATCTCACCTAATGGTAAATGATGATACAGTCTTAGATGGTAAAGGGCATTAACTTAGAAAGAGCCTATTCACTTTTGCCTTGAAGTCATTCTCCCTGTAATAGGATGGAAACATCAACTTTTCACCCATTACAAATGACGAAGCAAAACATGTCATCCGTACCGGAGGGATGTTTACGACAGGATGGGGATGTTTAAGACAAAAGGATAGGCATGTTTATGGCCAAAGGATGGGGATGTTTATTACGAAAGGATGGGGACACGTTCGAAAATGTATTCTACAGAACACCAAGCGGCTGGCTACTCTACGCTTTGGCTTTAGGCTCTGAAAGTTAGTTTCAACCAATTCTGGGTCACCAATAAGCCTCTACGCACGCCTCTCCATTGAGTCCAAATCTGAAGACCTTTAGCAGCTCCGGCCCAGAGGTGACAGCATTAGGTATTGAACATATAACCGAATTTTTGTTTTATATAAGGTTTAAAGTTGTTCCGAAGTGAAGTGTCATCTTAACTTCATTGGATTGCCTAGCTTCCTTGCAGCTGCTTTACCCCTAACGCCAAAAATTACCATTCGAGGACATTTCTACGCCTAATAACTGGAGGCGATCGGTATATTCCAAGCGTACATTTTGAAAAGTCTGAGCCAAATTGAACTGACTCTTTCTGGCTGTGAATAGACACGCTTGTGTTTTGGAGGTGTTGAATCTCACAAGATTGGCCTCGCCCTATTCGGACACTGCCTAAAGTGTGAGTTTTAGACACTTAAAAATAGCCTCTCTTAATGTAAAAACCCAGTCCACCACATAACATAATATCAGTTATAAAACAGTCACGGTCACGGTCAACAGTCAGTCATATCTCAAGGAACGCGATAATTCAAACAGTACTACATAAGTTTTCACATGGTCTTTACCGATAGACAAATTCACAGGTAATGAAGGTGTATGAGGATAACATGTCAATTTATAAAACACTAGATAAAGTCTAGTAAGAAATGTTTAAGGTCTGACAACTCATTTTAAACTTAAGAATGAAATTAGTTGAAGCAAAGATATAGTGAGTTGTTTTTTTTTTATTTTTATTTAATAATAAAGTTTGAGTGCGTACTGTATTGAGAGAAAAATTTATTGTCCTTTGTTTATATACACACAATTGATTCCGTTAGTGAATATTTGTGATTAATTCGAAGCACTGTAAACAATAGAAGATATTCAAGTCCAGTGCATGCTAATGCCTTTCTACCCTCAATACGTGGATTAGCAGCAAAAAAATACGAGAAACTAGTTCAATCCGAAGTTTCAATAGAAGCAAAAGGGCATTATGAAATATTATATAAAATTAAAATCTAATTCAAAGCGAAATTTAAAAAAAGAATTGGAATCTTTTTGAATTTTTTGAACTAATCTTCTATCGATACGTAACATTGTTCTCGGCGCCCTAAATTGTTTTTACAGAGACCAGAGGTTGGTAGGTTTCATTTTGGAGAGCGACCCGTCAGTGGTGGACGATGCTTGAGTAACATCGTCATCATCTACTATTTTACCAAGTATTAGTTTAATTAATCAAGCGTTACATAAATTTAATAATTAATTATTACTTTTTACATTACCACTTTTCAATATGTATTGTACAAATGAATAAATTCTAAAGAATTGTGAGTCTATTATACGAAGAATACAATAACAATAACTAATGTTGTTCAATTATTACCTTCTGTTTATGCAGGTATGTGTATTTATTTACGCTAAGCAATGAGTAAGTGAATTTGTACAAGACTATTCGTACGCTGTAATGTCATAGTTCAAACTTACACAGGATTTTTTGGTCAGTATATTAAAATGATAAATATTATTAGTATCATAATCTGTTTATTGTGATTATTAAGTATAATCATTTAAAATACTTTCATTATAAAGTTAATAATTATTTCTTACTCAATCTGATAATTACGATTAAATCAATTAAAATGTAATCAGCATGATAAATTCTTATTCTTAAATTAATTAAATATCAGGGAACAGTTAAAATTTTATAGTATTTTCGCCGTTCATGATCCCTATAAAAATCGTAGATAATTTAGACATATGAAAGGAGCTGAAAATTAAGTTTCAATATTCCATTACTGTGTACATTTGAAGGCTTAAAGTATAATAAACATATAAAACTTACTTGCTCTCCATTAAGTCCGGTGACCCCTAATGAGTTAATAATGAACTGGACGTATGGATATATACCTGAGTAATTTATTCCGAATGCATGCTTGATTACATTCATGGCCATCGAAGTAATACACTGCGTTCATAGTCCAAGTTTTATTAACGCTCAACGTATACAGAGGACGATTGTCATGTCGGAGTACGTAGGTTTGTTTTTTACCCATTAAATTTACAAACATTAAAAACTAGCGACCCCGCCCGACCTCGTTCGGGTTGGACTATTCATTGTATATACATGATTACTAAAAGTTTAATACTTTTTGCCGTGATTAGACATTGTTAGGATAACTGTATTTTTACATAGCCTATCATCTGCACAATCACGTGTTCTCACTACATACTTCCATCCATCCAGTTTTGGTTAAGATCGGTCAAGCCGTTTTTGAGTTATCTCGAGACTAGTGATGTTATGGAGCTCCGTAACCGTAACCGAATTTGATAAACAGTATCGAATAATTTCGAATAGTGCCAATGACAAACTGAAACACGTTCTGCCAGATTTTCATCGGCCGAGCCGATGTACTAGGCGCGTCGCTCTCAAATTAGACATTTTTTATTATAAAAATTTTAAGACTATTATTTTTTCTATGATTGTAATACCAGGTAATACCTAGAAATAAAGTCAAAGTGTTACCATGTAAATACATTATATATATTTTTTTCGATTCCTAAATCATCTAATATCCGTAACCGAAATTATCCGAAACAATCGAATAATCCGAAAAAAATTGAAATTCTCCACTAACTGACAGTTACAATGAACACTGGTTTTACAATTATAAATTAAACTCCGGCACTCTTGTCTTTGAAATAATCACCTCCAATTTATATATATTATGGTACCTAGGTAACCTACGATTTCCTTTTTTCACGTCGGAAAACAGGATTTACTCACAATAATTAATTACAATTTTTAGTCAGTCCTTCCTTATGAAGCACTCTATCTATTAGTAAAAACTACACTACATGAAAATTCGTGCAGTAGTTTTTGAAATTATCGTATTCAAACAGACGTTGATTTGAATAGAGATAGTATGTAGTGACTGCCATAAAAACAGAAGTATCGAGTCTACTTTGTAAGGAACGTGTTCCATCGCCTTGTGCACTAACCGATGCAATATGTTCTTCGCAGATGTTGCGATGTTGCAATGAACGCATCCTGCGGTCGGGGCCTGCATTTCCTGTTTGAGTATCTACAAGTATGTTTATTCACGCATATCATGCGTCAATCAATTTTTAAACTAATATTTACTACAGCAAACTTGACACAGAGTCATTTTGTTTCATGGTATTAAGTATGATGTTGGTACTAAACGAAATGTTAATGAAGAATTCACTTCTAATGTAATATTATAGCTTGTTTGACTACAATGTCAATTTATTGTTTCGAAAAAGTTTATAGACTGTTATCGTATAAACGTCTACTGTATTAAATCTTATAAAAGTTGATCGGCATTATCAATAGAAGTAACTATGTAAGTTCAGTTGATTTTTAATCTGTAAACTAACACAAAATGTAATTCAAATACAGCCTTCATTTAATTAATTTTTAAAATTTATTGTTTGTTATAGTAATTATTTTTAAATAATAATTATTAAATATTATAATGAATATAAAATAAATACCTAAATAAATGGGATTACATGATTATTATTTCTTTCGAATGATGTACAATCCTTTAACTGGCATGTTTACAAAGCATGTTAATAAAAAAGTATTAAACAATTATACAGAAATAGTAACATGTTGCTTGGAAGTCAATAAAAAAAACTATGTCTAGTCACTATTTTGTTACCTTCTTAGAGTTTATACGCCATCAAGACTATGTTACTAGTATACATAGTTTTGGTTGGCAATCTTATTCCGAAGATACCAAAACGGTGGTTACTAACTTCTTTCTCATCATCTCATCTTTCCTACATTGGTTCCACACTAAAACTATTGTTTAGCAATAAATACCCGTAATCGTTTGGAATTTCGTACAAATATAAACATCGAATATCGAACTATCTTTGTAACATGTCTTTGAATTATAACAAGCAGACAATACCACAGCACAGTGTAAGTTATTATTATTGTGAATTAAAACTAACCACAAGATGGTGAATTGACGTACCTTCTTCCGATCTAGCTGATGGCAAAAGCGCTACTGATAGATCGACGGCGCCGACCGAATATAAAATAATATATAGTACGATGACATTCAAGATGATAAATCTGATCAATGCGTAATATTTTATCGATTTTCAACAACTACACTTATCTATGTGTAATAGGTGTCGCTACAGACCGTAAAGTTGAGTTACTTAATGATAATTGGTATTGATTGGTATCGCTAAAATTACGATGGGGAAGTAAGTACTAGTTGTTAAAATTTATATCGATTTTAGAAAGAAAATGTCTGATTAGTTTTCTATGAATCAGTTTTATATAATGAAAGCTTAAACACGCCACCGAGATAGTTTGGAATGTTTAAATTCTAATATTATTATTATTCATATAACTTTGGATATGCAGTCCAAATATCAAATGAATACATTTTAGGAACATTCAATTGAATATGACTGTAAGGA
>DWPT01000216.1:0-27857 GCA_018251895.1 Agathymus mariae mariae
GCGACAGAAGCCAGCCTGCTTGGTGGTAGGGCTTTGCGTAAGGATTATATTATTAATATTATTATTAAGTCGTTAATTGGACGTTAATTGGATTAATTGGATTTTGACTGGGGACTTGGGAGCCAGTACTTTCTTTCGTACCTTCTTCTCGTTTCCTGGCTAACAACGCATCAGTGATACCTTAAGTCTTGCTGATGTCCATGGGCAACGGTGACCACTTACCATCAGGTGGCTCGTGTGCTCGTTTGTCGGATATTACCATAAAAAAAATTACAATATTCACGTATTATCAAAAATATTTTTAAGTGTGCAGGAATTACACAAGTTTATTAACAATTATATACATTTATTTTACTGTTCCGCCGTACACTACCATACATATCGTGAGTACCCGTAAGTGTATCCTCGATAAATTAATATTACATTTATAAATGATTTGAATATTATCAATATAAAATTTTAGTGTGTAGGCCTGCATTATTATATGCACTATGAAATATATTTTGAGAGAAACAACGGAAGACATTTCCATATCTCTTAAGTAGGCTCGCATGAAGTCCTTTAACAGTGTATCCTTGAATCCCACAATAGAACGACAAAACACGACACAATTCGTAGGCAGATTAATGCACTAGATAGGTGAGGTTCACTGCAGCGTGCGAGGGATAATCCGCTAAATTAAAATGCATGTTTATATGTTTTATTTTTCAATGTACTAGGTAAATGACTTTCGCACTTTATAATTTGATACTCAGACCCTGTGTAATTCGGATCACTAGTTTATATTCGCTGGATTTTAAAATAAAATCCCATTCGAATACTTATTTCTTCTACAAAATGAGTCGTAATGGGTATTTTTTTTATAAAAATAACAAGTATTCAAATTGCGTTTAAATTAAATGTAGAATATGTATGTATAACAAAAGAACTGGTTTCCTTAATATTAATTATATCGAAAAATCTTTCCGATGCTTCCTGTTCTAGTGAGATTTAGTCCCGCCGGTTCATATTCGGTTTAAAGGTTCATGGACCACATTTGCACTCAATTACTTATTTACTTTAATTCATTATTTAGTTAAATTTATTCTTTAATTCGGAGTCACATAAAATTCAATCGGTTACGTTTAAAACATTACGATATTTTTTATTTAAATTATAACGATCAGAACACAAATTATTGTTGACTCGAAGGTATATTAAATATTATAAAAATAATCTCGGGTTGCATTACAATAATCGCGCGCTAATATCCACTGTCGCAACACAATTAAATGTACTTTAATGTACCACGATAACATAGTCTAGAAATGACCACAGTACAACAACCATTAAAGTCGCCCGTTTGCAGCGGTGTCCATAAACCGTACCGAGACATCTAAATGACCCGTCAACGTAACTCACTCGCACATCTCATGTCAACGTGCTGTTTAGTTTTATTTGCTTTTGTCGTTGGCAAATGAAAGGACCATTCGAGTAGCTTTGTAAATTAAGTAAATATCATATTTTTTCTTAGCGCAGTACCCTACATGTCGAGTTATTCTTAGTGGTTATTTAATTTAGTACCTACATCTTTGTGTGCCCATGCTTTGCTTCGTAAACCTATTTCTGATAATATTAAAAGTATATATGTAATGGTTGCCTATAAAATTGTATTATACAGTACATAAAATGTTTGCTATCAAATTTATTAATGTCAATTAATTTTTGAGTTGAATGTCGTGAAATAATGCATTTACATATCTGTAATGTAATTACATTAGATGGCAAAGTGCAAACGGTTGTTTAATAAATTCCTTCTCGTCTATGAGGATTTCAATGCGTGTACAAATATTGAAATATGCTTCCTGGTACACTGTGAGAGCAAATTTTTGCAATAACGTTTGTAAAAAAAAATCTATTGACCGTTTATTTTATATTATACATTTGCTTGCGTATTTTATTCAGAAGACACAGTGTAATATCTTGTGGGTGTTATTTTTGGGTGCATACATATGAGATATCGACATTTATAGAGCATTGAGGTAACTCCGATGTATTCTGTCGATCGTATTCTATTCTAACAGAAAATTAATAAAATATCATGAATATCATCACATCAGCAAGAATTTGACAGTCGAATGTTTTCTGAATTCGAACTTCAATCAAAAGGTGTGTGTAATTATGATCGTTAAATGTACTTTACTCATCTAACTCGAGTATTCACATTATATTTTATGCAACGATATAAGCACATATAACAGAAAAAAATCTTCTTTCAATATGTTTGGGTACAACGATATTTTTGTATTGTCCCTACTGCTCCTGGACTTAACTCTATTATTACTCTTGTATCATAAAAACGAGTCATGGGAATAGTTTTAATCAGTTTTAATTTGATCGGTGCCATATAAGTTGCGTTTATATCGTCAAGATAAGCCATAGTGGTCGGTGCGCGGGCGCAGGGATATCTAAACTGCATCGCGTGATGCACGTCGGCGCACAACTCACCCACAGTACAGTTTGAACGGTACGACACCATTAGGTAACCTGTCCATTGGAAGGTTGTTATTGGGCGATGTAATTAACTTTTTTTGGGCGTTCGACTGGCAATGGTACGTTTATTAAAACCTCAGCACAATGGCACCTCTCAAATAATTAGACACCATTCTTGTTAACAATATGGCTATAACAAATTACAGATGTATGCACATTCATTCCGTTTGTTAATTTGAATGTATTTAAATAAGACGGTTAGCATTATCCTGCCGCTAGAGTCGCACAAAGATTATTAACTTCTGTGTATCTAAAAAAATTGTAAGTAAACTATAATTTGTTGCGGAAAAAAAGGAAAAAAACGAAAGGTATAATAGCATTTGCAGCAGCTCTATTATCTGATAGGTGCCGCGCTGGTTTTATTGATTTTTTGCCGTGCCAATTTTCATGGTGATCAGAGTTCTTCAAACAGTCAAACTGAAAAGTAAAACTAGTATTTGTTGTGTTATTTGTATATAATAGCACGAAAGGATAGTTGACCTACTGTTTTTTATACTAGGATGAGCTCGCCGATGCACAACTTCGTTACGAGCCGCGTCCCTGCATCAGACAAATGGTTGTCTTTAATGTCCATATTAAGATCTCCACGGAACCGCGGCACGGATTTTAAATTATTCCACTGTGGGCTGCATCGCCGCGACGGACCTGACTCACCATAACTCAACTGCATAAAGAATTCGACTTTCTTTGATATTATTATTATTATTATGGACTTCATAGCGTTTAAATAACAAATAAACGTGTGCGTCGTGGTTAGATCTAAGAACTGACATTCGCATGAAATGTTACGAGTTTTTCTTGAAATTGTTACAGACGTCACGATATGGACGGCAAAATTGCCTATTCCTTGTTAGTCAGTTACTTTTTACCAGGTGTCAGTTGATTATATCGTTTTAAATATAAATTAGGTGATTACGCGCTTACAACCCCACGACGTGAGATGTTTTTGTGTGTTTCGGTTGCGATGTCGGGGAGCTAGTAACAAGCGGTTGCCCTCTTCCAGTTTAACAGCCAAAGCGTAGCTGGTACCTTTAACGTAACCAATGTTCACAGGCGACAGTGACTACTTACGATCAGATAGGCTGTCTACTTGTATGTCGGTTATTTATATTAAAAAATAACTTTCAATTTGTATTTCTACATACACGAATCTTTCTTTTGGTCTACTTGAGTCATCTGTTAATCTGGATTGATTAATCTGAAGAAGATACCTGTTTTATTTGTATCATTATCACCAAAAAGTAGACATGTGTCATCAAACATCCAGTCTGGCAACGTGTGACATTGAATGCACCATGTATAGAGTTGTTTGGATCGATCCACGCCATTGACCTCATAGATCAGCGCGACTAGCCGGTGGACAGACGACTATGGCACAGGAAATCTGGACTTCCGCCCGCCTCTGTCTAGAATGTTGACCCGCTAGACAATGAAACGCTAACAAAGTAACACATTATCTGTACGTCCCACTCTCCTTAAATGTAATTGATGCGTACTGAGCTCTCTTTTATGGTCTAGTGGTTCCATGTGGTTTTTTTTCTCGAGACATGATATTGTGTGCATTTATTGACGTGCGTTAATAATAGCACGTCTGTCCCAGTGAAGGGCAAAGCCCCCGCATTTTACAATAGATGACGTTCGATCATCGTGCGGCCGGGCGCGCTGCACACGTCGCTTGTTACTCAATCTAGAGAACGACATAAAATTATGTTAATTAGTCATTTTTATGTATGTTACTTGTTGTAAGTTATCCTGTCACCGAATAGCTGTAACACAGCCTTAATGTAATCATCCTCTGATACACCGCATATTTCTTATCTGATTTAAAAAAATATATTTGTATTGAATGAGTAAATGTTGTTTGCGATGAACGATTATCGATTTTCTTGCAAGAGTATTATCCAAAATGTTATTATATTTGTGTAATTGAATGCGTTTGAGCTAAAATATTCGTTACCCATTGTGTTGGATATTATGAGCCTGGGCCAAATGATGTTAGCTGATCTTGAGCACCTATGGATCTGCAAATTCAAAGATATAATCTAATTGTTGCTACTCAAGAAGGAAGCGATAAATAACCACGGATCTGTCAACTGCCTCATCAGCAATGTAACCCAAACATGTTAAAGATATTTCACCGTGAATTTTTAAATGTAGAGTTGTAGCTAGTTAAATATATTTAAAGCTCTATATAAATACTGTTAGGATAAAATTGGGTAATACAAAGCCCAAAATTAGGAACTTAATGTCGTTATTTAGTACATTTTGTCCAGCAGGATGCACGAGGAACAAGGAAGGTCGGAACAAGACCCGGAGGAGGGCCTTACTTTACAAAAAAAATATACAAAAAAAAACCAAATTGTAATTTAAATTGTACCAAGTATTATTTTTTCAGTCGATAAATAACATAACTTGAAATAAAATTTTCCAACTTTAAAATACCTTTTTGCTAATCTTGTATTCGAATTTTAATGAAAAGCATTTCTTAATATAGTGTAGATATAAAGGTTAATTGCAACGGTTAATGCAACACCGCCGAGTACCGAAGTAGTAACCAGGAGCTAAGAATACGCGCAGAGTGCGAGTTTGACACGATATTAAATAAAATTAAAATTATATTAAATTAAAAGTTGTTCGTGGCAATCGATTGCTACCAACGCTGGAGTACCTCAGGGGTCCGTTCTGTCCGCTACCCTTTTCCTGCTGCACATCAATGATCTGCTCAAGCTTGGTGTCTATGGGTATGCAGATGACAGAGTACTGGAGAGATACCTTCCGAAACCTCGAGCCAGTAGAGAAGAAATACAGTCCGAAAGAGGTGAGGCCATGGTGGAATGGGGCGATGCCAATCTTGTGAGATTCAACGCAACCAAAACACAAACGTGTTTAGTCAGCGCCAAGAGGAGTCCGTTCACCTTGGCTCCTACTTTTCGGAATGTATCCCTAGAATGCAATGACCGTCTTCAATTGTTGGGAGTCGAAGTTTCTTCGAACCTCAGCTTTAGTCGGTTCATCGAGTGTAAGGCTAAAGCGGCAACAAGGAAACTTGGGGTTATTGCGAAGGTGCGGCGGTACTTCACACCGAATCAACTTTTAACCCTCTACAAAGCCCAAGTTCGACCGTGTTTGGGCTGGTGCTACCAAATGTCATCTATCAGTATTGTACTCGATAGAGAGGCGTGCAAAGTGACCCAGATCTGGTCGGAACCAATCTGCAAAGCCTTGAGCACAGGTTCAGGGTTGCCAGCCTTCTATAAGCCGGTCTTCTATAAGATGCATTTTGGAGAGTGTGCGCAGGAATTGTTCGACATAATTCCCCCATCGTCGTTTCTCCATCGGACAACTCGGCGTACGGCGGGTATCCATCCTTACGTAGTGAACGTACCTACTGCAAGAACGACGCGGTTTGCGTCTTCATTCATAATCCGCACTGCAAAGGACTGGAATAACTTGCCCGCGTCCGTATTCCCGGCTACTTACGATGTGGGAGTCTTCAAGAGGAGAGTGAATAGGCTATTATAAGTTAATGCGTTCAACATCTTAGACTTCATCAGGTAGGATTGCTGTCAAGCATTAACTTATCTTCTCTTAAATATATATCTGAAACCACTGCTGTGCTGGTGGGAGCTGTTATGATTATAAGTATTTTGCTAATGGCTAAACCGAATCTATGGTTTTGTTTTGTATTTCTAGAGTAAGATTTAGTAACAAAAATTACAATTATGTGTTATTCGATTTTTCTCAATTGTCAAAAGAAAGTAACTGCCGAATTAAATTGTAATGCTTGTCTTCAGCTTCTACATAGTGTTCTAAATATAAAGAAAAACCTATTTTTTAATCAAAACCCCCTGTTGTTATTTAGTTTTCTACTATTTCATAGAAGGTCCACTTTTTTATTTAGGTACCAAAAAGATATAAAAATGTTGGATAACCATTAAACTAAAAATATTTTCAAGGTTATTTTAGGTTTCAATTAAATGCATTTATTTGTAGGATTAATTAAGTTGATTGTAAACTTGACCGAGTGTATTTTTCATATTCTGTCGTAAACAATACAACATTTTACAAATAAATTTTCTATTTATATATATACATAGCTGATACTTATACAGCTACTCGGCAGCTCACTGTCTGCATGGTTTCCTTGCTCGTGCAGCTGTGTTACGAGGCAGACTGTCAAAGGCAGATTACATTGCAACCATGCAACATTGTAAGGGCCGGCGCGGTCTCGCTCCGGATGAATGGTCAGCCGGCAGGTATCGCGACGTCTTAATGCATTACCCGCGGTCTGCAATTTACTATACCAAACATAATACTGTACTGGATGATCGAATTAATCTGTCGCCAGTCCGTATATTCACAGCGAAACGGGCTTAATATATTATGTAGTTTAGCTTCGTTGTTTGTTATGGGGATTAATCGATTTAAAAATGCGCGGGTAGATCACACGTCGCGTCTAGAGACACACTTGTTTTTTTCTAGCAAATAAAGTCTGACAAAACGAGTCGCTTTTTACCAATTTTCACCCATTGAAATAGTATTAATTTTATATGTTGTTATATTCGCCGGTATTGACATGACAACGATACCCTGTGTAAAGGAAAGTATAAATAAATGAGAAAATAACATGTTTCACATTCTCCCCCACGCACTGTGCCACGGACCACGCTACACGATGGCTTATAGCGTTTCATACAACTTTGAATATAATACGCAGAGCTCTCAAATATGCAAGATATCTCCTATTGGAGATTTAAAATTTGACATAGTTCAAATACAAAATAAATATAGTAAACGTTGTAACGTAATAACTACTAAATGTAATACTGGTGTGTTTAGTAACATAACGTTCAAAGCATATCTCCAAACTATTACAAATCTGAAAACACCATCCACCCTCGCACGTTTCGAACGCTCGCAGAACGTATGAAAGCGCCCGTTAAACAATAATAATGTCATGAGCAACAATAAAGCAATTAGTTTGGGACATTGACACCGTTCTAACGTGCCTAATTTGAAGCTCACGAGGAATCGTTTCACACTGCGCGCCGCACCTCGGCGGCTGCTCATTATCGGCAGTTTTACAATGTTGCTTCGCACTCATCGTACTGGCCATAAGATGTTTAGCGTGCTACATTTTACATGGCGTCTACTATTTTAATGTCTTTCGACAATCTTTGTTTTTTCTCTATACATCAAAACGATGACGTAAAAAAAACTCGCGACACTTTTCGAAAGATTCATCAGTAAGCCATAATTGTGATACTGCACACCTTGGAAAGATTGGGAGGAAGTATTTCCTTATTCAGTATTAATTTCAAATACGCATGTAACTTCGAAAAGTAAGAAGTGCGTGTAGAACTCTAACGTTGAATCCCAAAGCAACAGATTGAAATTTATTTCTGAACACCCTAAATTTATTTCTTCCATCTCTGTCTGATTCGCTAATTGTGTGAAATGTCGATACTGGCAAAACTATAATATATATATACAAACTGAACTTCCTACGTCATCCATAATTCGGAACAATGACCGTTACTATATTTACATATACTCTCTTGTTCTAGATACCACTGATCAGCAACGAAGGAAAGTCAGGTCTTGGCGCCTCTCCAGCACCGTCTGCCACATCAGTCGTCACAAGTAAGATAGGACCGGCCACACTGCGTCTGGCGGCCAGGACCAAAATGCTGCAACCGCCTGCTAAAGCCTTCCAACAACCCACGGAAGAAGACTCCGAATAACATCAGAGGAATAAATTTAACTAGCCAGCCTTTAGCTGCCACCCTTCTGAGGGCAACGATGAAATATTTCCAATATGTCTCCGTTCCAATCCTGACGAGATAACTTAAGAAGTGTGATTATCGTTTCCATTCTGGCCGGGTGTTTGCCTACCGAAAGGCAAAAGATATCTATCTATTGCCGATCACTGGCCGTAGTTCAAAAATGTTATTAATTAGTGAATGTAAACTGTAATGTTACAATAAGTCGAACAATTTACATTGGACAAAAAACTTATGAGAATGCATTTAGCAACTAAAGCGGGAAGTGAGATAATTTTCTTAATTTGTCGAATTTTGTAATGTTCCGATTCGATCATTACCGCCCCCTTGCGACGGCGCCTGCTATTAGTATCCATTACGTGACGTTCTGTCAAGTGCATTTATTACGTCAAAGCTGCAAGAAGCCTGCAATTGTAATGGATCGTATTTTAATATTCTTTATTCGAGTTACCCTTGTTCTGTATTTTGTTTTTAATTAATATCTTGTACAGTAGTTGTAGTATGTAAACATCATGTACCTACTTAACGTACTGTCATGTGTTTTTTATCCGTAATCATTTAGTCAGATTCTTTTTTAAAGAAATTAAATAACAACTTGTTGTCAAGAGTATTTTTTTGTCTATTCCTTTTTATAATATAAATAGAATTTGTATGAGATATGTCAGTAACGCCATATATTTATTATATTTTATATGGTATAACTATACCGTTATTATATTTAATACACAGTGCAATGAAAGTTTTCATATTAAATATCATGTTCAATTTTTAAATTAATTTCAATTGTGATTTGCATATCGTTTTCGATGTGTTAATAATTCACTTTTATTTAGCTTTAATTATTATTTTTTATAACGCATAACTCTCAGAAGTATTACGGTCGTAGTTCGGAGCGTTACCGCTAGAGGGAGTACGTACTTACCAACAACATTTGTTAGGCAGTATCAAATTCGTTTACCAGTACTTTTACTTACTATACGAGTAATAGGCATCATCATTCTTTTAAAGGATATAATGAAGAATAAAATTAATAACTACTTAATAACTCGTGGCGGCATGATAGTCCTTACAATGGGATACCTTAAATGGTAAATGTTCAAAATGTACAGTTTTTTACAGTCGTTTTCATTGTACCAAAAAACTACAGAACCAATTTCCTTGTTTTAAAACATATATATTATATAAAGCATGGTTTTTCACCGACGTTGCAGTGGAATTCCAAAATACATGCTGCTAATAAGTATCAATTTATACCACTTTCTGTTTCACGCTGTTATCAAATACAACATTCATATAGATAGCGCACAGTCAATGGACTTATGTTAATCATCGTTGTTCAACTGAATAGGAGAGTTCTCTAGTACTACGTCCTGAATTACATGCCGTACTAAATTAAGCGCTTCTATGCTTCGAAGGGCAATCTACCCTCCATCTAAGTATCTACTTCAAATCGTCAGTTCTGGTTGTTATCGTTAGACACAAGTTGTTGTGCCATGCATAAAACTTTCAGACGCCATTAAAATACGTTAGCTACATAATACAGCAGCGTGTTGGAATCAGTTCTAATTCCGTTCAATTTCGCTCCTCAAAATATCGTGAATGGGTAAACGCGACAACTGAAGTAACATGAAAGTATAACATGTAGGTAAAGTATATTACAGTATAGGCTAATATATTCATGACAGGTACGAGCGGTAATAGCGGTGGCGCAACTGTTTTCGAGCAGGTTAAAACTTATTTTGTAATCGCCTGATGTTGTTGCAAAACATGTGCTGAGGACTTTCTTTAGCTGTCTATTCTCAGTCTATTTTCCAAACAATATTACCAGCATTATATGTCGTGCAAAGTGTACAAAATACTTAGATTGTAAAATGATTTTAATTTATTTTATTTTATTTAACTATTCATGCACAGATAATAAAACAAAAGTTAACAAGGAATACTAAAATAAGGGAACTCTCTTCCAGTAACCACGCAATTTTAATTTGCAACCAGACAGAAAGTCAATTTGTTAGTGCTTGCGAACCTTTTGTAATAAGGCCACAATTTGTGTAATCTTACATTTTTAATAAAAAATATAGGTTGACTTTAAAGGAAATAAAAATGTATTTTACTTTCCTTTACGTGATAAGGTTCCGTTTAAATTGCTAACACAGGCCACCGCTAGTAGCACGGTGTATTTATACGTTACGTGATTAGCAGCGCGTATACGGACACTGTAATTGTACGTCAGCCTTAGAATTACGAGGAAATTGCAACTAGTAACTAAATAAAAATTATGCTAATAATGACGGAAACAGAACATTAAAGGAATAGAGCGAAAGGTTCCGTCTGTTCTGACTCGCCGGCGTCCGAGCGTAGTATTATAATTAGGAATAATTCTAAAGTGTCAGTACAAACTGTATGAAAGCCTATCGTACCTTGTAAGAAAGGAGAACAATTTTAGAGCTGTCTGGATGAGATCCTTCAAGCAAGGCACGAGAGACATCGGTGCGTTCACAAAAGATATTTTTTCCTCTCTGTATGCCAGTGGCAGCCGAGAGAGAAAACCAAAGAGGTTGATTATCTCTACAAGACTTACCGGACTTTAAAAAATATCATCTAAGCAGAGTCCACTCTAGAGTACCCCTAGTACTCGAATTGATTTTTTGTATTAGAATCTACATGTGATTACATACGTCATATGTTCAGTTAAAGTATTCTTAGACACATTTCAAAACTGGATTTCATTATACTTCAAGTAACTGAGATCGGTTTGAAATGATATAACTCAGTCTAATAGCAACTGATGAGTTGCAAGTTCAAGCGTTTTTGATGTATTTTACAAAAATATTTTTATGTTTTATAGGGTCACCAGATGGTATGGTAGTATGATAATTAATTAGGAATATTCATCTATACTATAATATCCTTTACCTGTAAGCTATATTTTTACATGTTACAAATAGTCATCTATGGTACTACAATGGTGGTGTAATAAAAATGTGTGTTTGTGTATGTTTTCAAATAATTTTGGGTAACGAGACTGCAAAGATTTTGAAATTTGCGGTGGGATACGATTCACTGATTGCCGGATGCCATAAATAACTATGCACACAGATGTGTTTGTTACTATTCATTTGTATGTAATGATTGGGGAAATGACGACTACGAAAGGGCGGTCTAACGTAGTAATCGCTTCGTGCCATCTTGGTTGTCTTTTGTAGTAGAGACCCATGAAACCGGCAAAATAGAAGAGAAAAATTTAGTTTAGACTAAAAAATAACAGTAAAATTAGTAATGTGACACGTGTATAATGCTTGTCGAACAGAGGTGATAATAAATGTATCATGTATTGAGTTGATTCCACGTAACTAAAATGAAAAGAACAAGTTAAATAAACAAACAAATTGTACAGATCGGCAATTTCGTCGAAACTAGTAATTTGGAAACATACATCATTAAAGGTGATTTGATGTCTTCCTATTGCTGAAATCCATAACAAGCTTCTCGGAAAATAGTAATGACGCAAATTTCACGTTTTCTTCCCTCCGCAACGTAATCACTATACAAACATGTTGATTAGAAGAAATATTTCTTTGAATTTGTTGCCCTCGGATTAAGTAAATGATGTACTTGGTACCTGAGCTTACCGACATACTATACTGTGTATGCTTTTTATATAGTTGCCAAGGTAATAGTCTGCCTTCTGCGAATCAAGGTAATTACTATATTTGTATTACAAATTATACGTAGTCATTTATATTATGTACATTCGTAGAAGCAACGCCGACCATATTATGTACCAATTACAAATTATTCTTATTTTTTGAAGCAAAGCTACAAAAGGGAAACGACCAATCAGCTTTTTATTGGCTTTTCAATTATTTTACTGAAAACACGTAATAAGCAATTTTGTTGATTTGCTACGTGAGTGGTACCTAACCAACACGTAAAGCAACCACTACTTATTACAACTAGGTACCTCTTCTGCATAATGCCATTTAGTACATCCCATGCACTCTGAAAAATAACTGTATTTTTATCGTATTTCATTGCGAATTCTAGAAAGCCAGTTATGAAGTGGGTTTTCAGATATCTTTTACACGGCAAGTGTTTGGTGACGTTCCTAATGTAAAAAAATATAAACAGCCGACCGTGACCTACCAACAGATGACCGCGTGATCCTTTGTTGCCTATTTACACAGATGTAGTGTTTGGTATAAATATAATCTAGTATTAATTTGACTATGCCATAACCCAGGAGTGGTGAACGTAGCCTGCCGAGCGGCGAACCTCGTGTTGGATTCCCGGCTGTAACAGACATTTATGGGACTGATTAACGTTCGTTCTCCGGATCGTGGGTGTTTGTCATGTCAAATTTGTCTATGTCCATGCCACCCACAACCCTAGTGGGGCACTATGGGTGTGTGAACTATATTTTATTTATAATACGGACTTTGTTATATTCGTACCTGTCACAATGAAGCTAGGGATATTTGTTAACAACACTTAAACAACATAATAAAATGAGGAGGTTAAACTGATTATACTAAATTTCAAACTTAGCAAAACCAGTGGTAGATTGGTAAATATAAACAATAAAATTCCGTTACAATTAACGGAAATGCCATACTGTAAATTAAAAACTTACGACAAAAGAATTGTTATGAAGAAATATTATTACAAACTAGACGAGTGCTTTGAAGATAAAACTGCGTGGATGTGTTTTTAATGCATTAAATGTTTTCCGTAAGTGTTTTCCGTAACTGTGAGTAGGAAAACCACTAGGAACTCCATGGGGGTTGTAGGAAAAAAGAACTCCATAGGAGTTTCTTGTCGCTTCTTCTTCTGGGACCATTCACGGTAGGAATTTGTTCAAGTTATGGCGTAGTGTGACTTTCGAACTGCGTTTGTAAAAAAAATCTTCGAATAAATTTCATATCGTTTCCGCTCACGAAATTAAGTAACGCCTACTACGGAACACCTGTTTCGCTCGCGCGCCGGAGCCGCGCTGAGAGCTTTCACAGCGATTAGTTGGAAGCGCGATTGCATGTGGCACAACAGCGCATGCAGCTTGAACATGTTACCTATAGCAGCAAACCAACCTTCATTTGAATACTAATCGCTTGTTCTATTAATCACAACTTATGTATATATTAAGAGACTACCAAGACCCCGTCAAATAAATGCTACAGCTAATGTACATGTTTACATAAATATAGTATAAATTAAATATATGTAATTTAGTTAATAAATAGATAATATCGGATATTAATAGCTATGAATCATAGTCTAGACAAAACAAACATAATATGCGAATATAGTCTTAATATGTCAAGACCGTGGGTTAACTATTCATTAGTTACTCCAGACAACCCAACAGACGCACCGATAGTCATATTTATATACTATATAAACTTCTTTTCTTTTTTATCGAAGCACTCTTGACATCTCTCGTCGTGGTCATCAAAATTTGACATTTCCTAGGGCCGATGTAACCTGGCTCACGATATTTATCCCTACAAGCGGACATTGTGCTGCATTCATGTAGAAGACCGCCAACTGCAGTTTTGACTTGGTCGGACGGAGTCGTTCGCGGCTAATAGTATCCGAAGAACTTCATAGACGCTGCTGGACACCGAGTTCCTGGACATATTGGTTATTGGCGGCACTCAGGCCACAAAATACTGAGCATTTGACTCCAGCACCATATCTCTAGAGCATATATCTTCTTTTCTATCTGTTGTCGAGTCCACCTTTCTGCAGCGTACAGAAATGTGCGAAATACACAAGTGTATGAACGAGCCGTATTTTAGTGGCTTCGGTTTCATTATTATTATCCCCTATTTTTTTTCAGCTTGTCCATGGCATATTTTATCATTACCATATCTCATACATAAACCTAATATACTACGTAAAGTATATCATGTATATGATCCATACCATTCCATACGTTTAAACTCTAAAGTATATGTAAGATAGAATGACATCACAATGCGCAATACGAGTGATCTCTGGGGAAAAATTGTTGGCTCACCTTTTATATAGAGATCAATAAATTTAGTAGGCATATAAATTGCTGACAGCCTTTTTATTTGACAATTAACACGCTTCCAACGCCTAATTTTTCGATCACTTTGTCGCTTCGGTCAGACAAAGTCTCTTCTGCGAAATCATTTGTCCGTCCAGTCTTAAGTTTTCCTTACTCTAAACCATTTTTAAAGCAACGCGTTATAATATCGTAAACAGCGTTTTGGTGGTGAATATTTTTATTTCTACCAATTCTGCAATCTTCTCTATTGTTCTGTGTGTATTAGAAATTAATTATAATTTAACGCGCTATATGAAAATACGTGAGGTAGGGTATTTATTACTAAGACTTCGTTTATTAATTTTAAACGTGTACCAATGTGCACTTACGCACCGCGTTGGAATATACTTTTCACCTTTTACATTCCGAAACGAAATTCGAACATTCCTTTATGAATTAAAATAGGAATAACACATAATCCAAACAAAAATGTCTTTACATTCATTCATATAAAATATATTTAAAAAATGTACAGTGAAAAGTATTAATATCCACTGTACTTTGAATCGTGCAGTTTACTCGTGAGTTTTTCTTCGGGTATTGTTAATCCTACGATGTCTTATGTGACAGTAACGGAAATCGCTTTTTGCTTGGCAATTCCAGTCGCCGTATTTTGAACGAGCCTTGGGACCTGTTAGCCAACAATTAAACAACGATGAGTCGAGTTTGATATAAAATCAAATGTTTACGAGCAATGTTCTCGAGTTAAGTGTAAAATGTTCTTATCGATTAAAGTGGGCGGTTATCGCAGCGGCTGGGTCGGGTAATTGAATTTCTCATGAAGATTTATTACGGCGCCTCATACTAAAACTGAAAAATTATTTTTTTAAACCGCATTGAGTCAACATTTTTGGTTAGAGGCACATATCCCATTATGGCGTTAGTAATAAGGTAGGAAAGAAACCTTTACATTGCAGTAGTCAATTTATTATTTGTAAATCGCAATATTTTAATTGTCTCGTTTCTAATCTACTACAGAGCAAGGGGTTTCTCCAAATGAAGACTTCCCATACTCTACCAAACTACTTCTCTTAAATTAACGATATTTGAATACCCCGACATAATATTAATATTTATTTATCTGTCGAGAATTTATTTGAAATACTAAAAATAATGGACGTAACAGTCGAAAGAAACCAGATATCGATATAGAGAACAAATCATAAGATCTCTTCAAAAATTATACATAGCAGGCGGAACGAGTTATATTTTTGTAATACTTTGATATTCTATCCTGTGAGACTCTACAGGCTACCTACAGTAACTCCAGGTTGAATTGAGCCACTTATCATTTTTTGAATTCCGTACAACCGTGATAATATAGCTACTTCGTGAGTATTCGTTCGTTCGTGAGATCGTGATCTTCACTTGCTCAGTTATATTTGTTATACTCGATTTGAAATAAAATGTATCACAAAGAACATGTCTAATATTAAGGAAACTTTATCAAATAAAAGTGCCCGTTACGATGGATATTTTAAAATACATATAATGAAATATATTACATTACACAAGGCACGAATAAATATCATTTCTCCTCTTATTTCCGAAACTAATGATATTTTGAAATAAAATTATGAATGAAATATGAAAAATATGAATATTGAAATAAAATATTTGTCATCCATAGTATAGTATAAAATATAAATCTAATTTTTTTCTGACCTGAGCATATTCATGTTTAAAATACAATATGGATACCTACATGAATTTATTAGAAATTAATCCATTTTGTGTGTAGGTATGTTCGGGTTAGAAATCAATTTATAATTCAGATTAATTAACACACGCTTTTTCATTATACCAAAGTTATCACCAATTAATTTTCATGCTTGTTTTTTAACCTTTCCTGTGCACGTACATGCCTTACTTCCAAGTCATTAATTATTGCCGTTAGATTTTTTTAATAACCATGAACTTAAGCTTTCTTTGTATCATTTTTATTACAGTAAAATTATGATCGAACCAATCAGTATCGATATACTTTAAATCAAAATGTGTTATTAACTGTAAATCGTATCAGAAATAAAATTATAATGGCCCAAGGATGGCGTCGGGTCGAGTAATCTTTGTTAGTTAAATCCATGGACTACGGTGACCACTAACCACTAAGTGGCTTATCTGTTAGTTTGTCGACTATTCACTCTAAAAAGCAATAATAATGCTAATAATAAAACAATAAAAATACCTTACGATATCGACTTTCAGATGCTATTACCTACCTTTTAAAGGTTACTTAAGATTACTTTGATTGATTAGGAAAATGCGAAGTGCGCGTAGCATAAATACTAAGTATATTTATATTATAAAATATATCTTTTTCTAATAATTTAGGCTATGAGTTATCTGACAGTCAGTCAGTCCATAGAGATGTATTTAACGAATCGAATCTGTAGTTAAAGAGAACCGTCAGGCTGAATATCATATCATCATTTAGATTTTCATGTTAAATTATTATCCATATTGCCGATTGTTCCCGGTTGATTTTAAAAAAATTAAATTTAACCGAAACTGTTTTTAAATTCAAAATCCTTTGATCGTGATTAGGTATTCTGTAAATATGCTTAATCAGGTCATCTTTTGCTTCTACTACAGATTCAAAAAGATGTTTTAACATTGAGGAGAAGAAACGGCGGAAGAATCTCCTTCACCTTAAAATGACGATAACAAAAAAAAAAGCCAATCGTCAAGCCGTTCTCAAGTATTTTTCCATACATGTGGCAATACGTTTTATTTAGGTATATAAATTACAGAAACTATGCGTCATATACGCGAATGATTAAGCGGAATCGCGCAGACCATAGTTCC
This sequence comes from Agathymus mariae mariae, assembly GCA_018251895.1. Lineage (NCBI taxonomy): Eukaryota > Metazoa > Arthropoda > Insecta > Lepidoptera > Hesperiidae > Agathymus > Agathymus mariae. Next base: position 17,197 of record DWPT01000216.1, read on the forward strand.
TGTGTACCTACTCATCATTGGCCCCGCGCTCCTGCGTTACCGGCTCTCAACAACAAATGCCCCCGCGACAAAATTGAAACTGAACACAATTCAAATATAGTTAAATTTAAATTTATTTTCGGATTCTAACCCATATTTTAATTTCAAAATCGTGTTCAATTGACACGAAACACTGTTGATATTGCGTAAACAACCTCGCGTTTCGATTTCAAAAGTTTTGTGATACGCTTTAGCAGAATCCCTACTTTCTTACCCTGCGTCTGATTTTAGGAAAAATTAAACAAATATTTGGTATATTATTCATGACAACAATTAATACTATACAATGAATAAAAAAACATTTTACGTTCTCAAGTCCTGGCAATGAAATAAACATTGAATAAAGTGTGGAAAAATGTTTTCTAGATCGGACGTAGGATGTCCAATAAAGCAGGAGATGGAAATGAGTTTGTACAATGGATTCTATCATCCTCATGAATGAACATACAGGATACAGAAGATTGTAACCACTTATAATTCATTCATCGACTTGGCATAATAATCCGTTCACAATAAATTTTAAAATAACTGCACAATTAAAAAAAAAGTATTATAATTTTAATGGCTTCTTAGAAACAGATAGTCTAACTACAGACAATGACATAAATAGAATATAGATGTGTATAGAGTACACAGAATCGCAGAAGTTAAATGTGCATAGACAATTTATTTTAAATCCATGTAAAAAAAAAACAACGCCATTGATCTTACAGTCAACTGCCGTTCACTGCGGCAACCACAACCGGTAGCTACGGACGCGTGGAACCAAACAATTCGCGCACCGCGGCATTGTAATAGTGAGAGACATTTATTGACGGGACTAGAAGAAAACATGAACTAATTATAATTTACGGATCTTTTCGTCATCCATTTGTCATAGAAATTAAATTTAATAAATAATATTGCATGGGGAAAAATTATATGTATGTTACTTAATAATAAATTACGCAAATAAATAAAAATATCAGATTAGATAAAATGTAGAAAAATCTGTTTATAAAAAAGTACGTTTTTTAATGTAGATAGCCATCAAATGAGTATACTAGTCACCTGATGGTATTTGTCACCGCCTTGTACATATCAGTAACACATAAGGTAACAGCGAAGCTTTGTTGACCAAGACGGAAGCCGAGGAACAAATAGATAATATTTTAAACGAATTTGTTATTTATACTACACTTACCCCAAATTCAATAAAACGTACACATAGTATTTAAAAATTAATGGTAACAACGGAGATAGCAGTTTCCAGAGGTCAGGGTGCCCTCAGCAGGTGACGCCACGGCATTAACTATGCGTCGGCGGTGCGCCGTCTGCCGCGTTTCCTGTGCGCCACCCCGCACCACCCCCCACCAGCCCTGACCTCCACCACCCCAACTACACCTGTAATTAACCAAACATGAGTTTTATGAACATGCTTTATTTTTTATACTAACAGCAGTCGGTTAACGATTAGACGTGACACGTGATGGCAAGTGTTCACCAGTGTGGCCAGATCTCCTGATTTATCAGTGTATTACACTTTTACTGCTTAAGCTTCAAAACAAATATAATTGTTGTAAGTGATAAGTATAATTCAGCTTTATTTATCATTCACGAAGCGAGGGAGAATCGTTAACCTATTTAAAAACTGCAGGAATCTGCTTCTGCTCTGTATATCTTAATGGGTAAGAATAGAGGACGTTTTCCTCATTCACTCTCCAAGAAAACTATACGTCACACGATACACAAGTAAGTGGAATTACATAAATACACCAGAAATAACTTTTGCCGACTAAACAAAAGTTATTAATAGACGTTGAAAACATTACCCAGCGCTCTACATCATGATGTTTGTCTGGTTTAGCATCGAATATGTTTTTCGTTTCGACGGACAAGTTAATAAACTTCCATTATTTACTTTATATTAAGGATTACAGAATAATAAAGTAATCGGCCATTAAAAATGAAAAATGCGAACCGCGTGTTAGTTCAGAATCTATTTGCATCATATGACTTTATGCCGCGCAGTTTTTTCATTTTTCATTTAAAACAATCGTCCACAATATCACAAATAACATATCTAATGCTTAAATACATGGTCAACACAACCAGTGACTTTGTTATTTGTCCCAGTTCTATTGCTGACCGTTGGCAGTTTTCTATAAAATAATGTGTTTGCTTTTCATGATTGCCTGTGATGTATTTTATTTTATTAACCTATTTTTTATTTTTATATTAACTCCAGAAAAGGAATCGTATCACAGAAGTGTGTGTGTTTATTTATCAAATATTTGCGGGTAAAGCATATAGTAATATAATACTCCAACCGCATATATCATCGTAATCACGTCTCATTTACCGCCATGAGATCGCAAAAATAATAAATAAATTATTTGCTTCATTAAGTTACATACATCCATAATCTTATATCATATATGTATTTAATATGTATTAATAAATACAGTCGGCTATAATATAACTTACACCTATTTATATTTCCTTCCATAAATAACACTAACACGTAGTATGTATATATGAATACTTCGTTTATTGTTCTATATGTACTGCCAAAGTATATTATTCTGAGATCTGTTTTCGTTTACTGAGTGTAGTTTCGCCACATTTATGTGTACTTGTTAAGCGACAGAAAACTATATATTCCAACTGAACGTTCAATAATATACTCGCGGTGATATGATTAATTGAATATCATCTCTTGTATTTATCGTAGTATTTTAAGCTTTTTTTGTAAAACTCTATTATCATATACCTTACTGCGTTATTATATACTTTGTTATCAAATAATTTCATTTATTGGAAATTCCTCAGACATTATTAATTAACAAGGCCGCCTTACCGGCTCCTTTTACACTCGCAATGTTGTCCGATGATTCAAGTTTCAAAGTTTGTTTTTGCGTCATTTTACAATTATGAAAAAGTTATTTTCGCATATGATTTCCGACGTAACGATCAACGATTCGACTGAACCAGCCCTCGCGTCGCCAGTGGACGCACGATTTCGTTTTGATGTTAACGATTCTGTTTTAAAAAACAATGCCATATCGAAGAACCTTGGGGTATTAAAAAGCTGTAAAAAATGTATGTTACGTTACTGCTCCTACAGAACAACGAGTTACAGCAAACTGCTCAACATGAGGTTGCCGAAATAAAGCTGCTGCAATTTAAAACTCCATAATACACTGTACAATTCAGCCCCTGTGACAAGGCAGTCATAATACCTTATAATATAATAATAAACCACCTTCTAACAATTCATCGATTCTCACAGCCCGAATTTTTTGCAAAGATATCATTAAAATTCCCGCATTATGGCGGAAATACATGAATAATAATAGTGTATATTTCGATTAAAGCACAGCTTGAAGGAAAATGATATGAATGATAAGGAAGCCTAAAAATAACAGTGCCTAAACTAGTTCCGCGCAGGTTAAAACTTAGTTTGCAATTGCCATATGTTGTTTTAAAAGATGTGCTGAGGAGTTGTTTTCGTCTTTTCTTCACCTCAGTGTTAAAGCACCTTTTCGAAGCGGTAGTAGAAGCAAAAAATGACGGGCATAAATGTATTTACAGAATATCTTATGGCAGTTTGAAATAACGATATATTAAGTGTGTAGAAGCTAGTAGTTTAACGACTCGCATCGATCGTTAGAGATAGTAAAAGATAATAGAAAAATTTCTTGCGCACTTCCGTTCTTTAACGAGCACGTGAAGGCGTCAACTCTAGTTGATATAATTGGTCGCTTCTTATAGAAATAACCAATAAATATCTTCTATAAATTTTTCTTCAATATTTTCTCTGTAATTCATAATGTGTGTATAGCAATTGTTAAAAATAAAATGTATTCGCAAATTGAGGCTTAATAGATTAACACAAATTTTATAACTTACCATTTCACATTTCTTTGCCAGTTAAAATCAAATACGCTATGAATGTATTGGATAAAAATAATAATATGCTAACACATGTGTGGTGAATACTCTGTGGCAGACTCCCGCAACAGGTGTCGATGAAGGACGCGGCCCGAACACGCATCCCCTAAGAGCGAGCACCGGCTAGCGCGCCACGACGACTCCTGCTGCATTTATAATTTATACAAGGTCTAACTAAAATTACATAATGTTTCATTAAGCTAAATTATTTGAAAATAAGGGATTATATAGGTGCAAATACTTGCAATTTAGTTCCCATAAAGAATTACAAGTTGTGGTGATCACGATTCAATTGGATACTGACTGATATTCCGAATGGATATAGTAGAAAACAAATTCTCGGTCTCACTGTCGGAATGCGATAATTTCAAAAACTACAGCACTGGTTTTCATATGATTTTTACCAATAGATACATTGATTTATGACAAAAATTGAAGGGACCTATGTCACCTGTGAAAAATTATAAAACGACTGATAAAAATAACGGATCAATTACTATTTGTTGACGTAAAGATCAAGTTTCCGAACCGAAGCGAGGGTAGGTTATTAGTATTAAGTAAATAATATAAAAGGCGTTCTATACGTGTACTACGCTACCTTGTTAAATACCTAACAAAGGAGCGATAGATATAAAAGCTGTGTAAGTATATGATGTATTATGCATACAATTAGGTAGATTTGTAACAACAGGTGCACCGGCGAAGCGCAAGGTCGCGGCGCAGACGGGCCGGCGGCGGCGGCGCGGCGGACCCTTCGACGTAGATACACAAGTTTTTTATTCAAGTAAGATTTAAGGCAAACATTCACTCTGCCTTGTTTATATGATCAAACATTGTCTCATTATATGAGTTTTATCGAATAAGCTTAGAATTTTATCTTTCCCAAATTATACTTGGCAAAAGTATTTATAATAAAAAATCTTTGTTGTAAAGCCATAGTTGATAATTTCCTCTATACGAGTATTAACGGTAAACGTTAATTAAACTGATATAAGTCAGCAACCGAACTTCGTATATTTACCTGAAACAGGAATATAATAGTAATACAAAATTAATGGCTTGACTAATTTATGGGCTTCAACCCGTTAGCTCCTGAAGAAGGTCTAATCCATTCCATTATGTTACTCCGATGCAGATAGTTAAAGGGTTAATTACAATCTGAGTAGCGGAGTTCTTCTGTTCCCTAAAGACCTTCGACTTCACGATTGTTATCTAACAATAAAAGCCAAGACCATCGGCTTAATGTGCACTCTGAAGCAGGAAATAAATTATGCGAACATATGCCATGCTTAAACATTTATGCCATTGAGGGTCCACGGTCACCTATCCATCTACCGACCATGCTCGCAGTTGCTTTACTCGGTGGTTTGCTTAGGAATGGCACAATCCATGAGGCATTGTCATCGCAATGACATTGGCATGGCCAACAGTGCAATTATACATAATGAACGCGTATCATATTGCAAATATGCATCGAAAACACGTTTCGAACTGTTGCTATTAAATTAATTTACATTAAATTAAATTATTATTAATGTTTAAATTCACAAGCAGCAGAAATATATATCTATTCCCTAAAAATACATATTCTCCCAGTAAGTGTTACGACTATAAAACTGTAGTTTAAAAGCAACGGTTTTTGAAACAACCCTTACCTCTATCAAGGAATCAGCTCAACAATCTAACGGAATAATTTCGACAGTTATCTGGGAACCAGGAAGGGCGACTTAGATGAGACTTATTACTTATAAGTAGATTATTGATGTTTTCGGTAATAAATCATAATTACAACCCATAATTGTCTCACTCTTGGGCTTAGTCTCAGCACTCTCAGCACTCAGCACTCAGCATCTCTAATTGCGGATTGGTAGATAATTAAAATTAAAAGTGCGTGCACGATTCATACTCGAGTTTCTCATGTGGGAGACTAACTTTAAACTTTCAAGCCTCCTCATCCTCCTTCTCGATATATTTCAGTATTCAGTAAAGTTACAACCTTTTACATTCACTCACTCATGCACTTGTAGCATAAATACCTTTTAGCGGCTTGCTGACATTGTTCTCGCCTCAATTTAAGTTTCTAATCGACCCAAGTCGCAAGTTCTTTCAACACCTGAAGGCTTCTAGTAATGTTCAAATCTTAAGATAATGGCATGGTCTGGCGACTCAACAAGCCCTGCGAATTATTTATGAAATTTTGCCACTAGCACCAAGGTGTTCCCATTCTCCTGCCGGTCGCGTCGATTGCTTAACGCAGCTTATGGTTTACGACTACCAAAAGGCTACGAATGCTTTATTTTCTACTACACTTTTATAGGCTTTATGCAGTAGTGCTATAATTGATATTTAAAACAATGCTATTCATTAAATTACTTGCATCTTTTTAAATGTGTCCGTCCATCTGTTAGAGCATCACTATTCTATGAGAGTAGATTACGATAATTAATTTTGTACGTCTTGCATAATTGAGATCATAAACACATGATAATTAGTCAAGCTTTGCCAAGGCGATGGTCAGTAGCTAAAACCGGATCTCATAGGTGGCGCTGGTTTCAAAGTCCATTTACAAATTAAATATAAATTTTACAAATAAATCGGAATAACTCTTAACAAACCAATGAATATAAAATATTTAGTATGAAGTACCATAGAAATTACTAAGTAATTTTAGATTATTGCAATCTTCACAATGAAATATATATAGTATTTTTGTTCAAACTACTTATTGAGACAAATTTTTAACTAAACAAGACAAGGATACAATCTATAAGAATTCATATCGCATTGGAACTAGTCTATTTCAGGCTACACGTATGGAATCAACTTATCTATTGATTGAATAGATATTGTTGAAATTTGATCATGGGCAAATGTAACGTCTTTATCAGACAGTAATCAAGCTCTGAGCTAGAAACCGTCTCGTCTCTAGGCCCACCGGCCGGCCTGAGGCACGTCGACGTATATCGCACCCACTAGGGTTGTTCCGATAAGAATACCATGAGCTTAAACACAGATATTATCTTTTTTATATACTCACAGAGAAAAAAATAACATAAAAATGTATAGAAAACAATATTTATATTATTTTTTTATTTTTAAGTTTATATATTTTTATTTGCTAAAGTTATTATGTAGGTAATTTTTTATTGTTGATCCAGTGCTAGCAAGAGGCAATAGCCAACAGTGGTATACAAGTTAAATTTATTTTTTATCATGTTATTTAAACATTGCTTTATCTTCTGATAGATAATAATATGTATGCTTATTTCTGAACATATTCAAAATTAAAAAAAATGTATTCAGAAATACTGAATATCATCTACCACGTTTACGGATCACTGCTTTATTTACACCACAATTTCCAAAGGTATTACCGAAAGGAATTTTTTCTAGTGGTTAAAACAGCAAATATTCAACGAATTAAAATTTTTTAACACATTGTTTTATTCCGAAATTGTTAATAGTTTATATTTGTTCAAGGATTCATGCATATAAATACCGCGATTGCAGCCTTCGCTGTATACACTACACTTATTTATAATAACTTTTACTGATCTTGAAAATATTGCTCAAAATTATTCTAGTAATAAAATTAGTCAATTAATTTTTTGACACAAGCTGTCAGTTTTCTTATGAAATAAAAAACTAAGAATAACATCGATACATTCGAAATAAATCCGACAGATGCCGACTGCGCTCGTCTCTAACACTTATGTGCACAGTCGTCCGAGAATCCATCTAGTTTGTAGATGTCAGAAGAATTCGCACGCTTTGGTCTAGATGAGTCATTAACAATTTAAATTTACTTTATTCCTTCATGACGAACTCAGATAAGGAACGAATAAATAAACGAATCATGAATAGTTAGATTTATTATGCATTTTAAATACTATACAGCAATATGTCGAAATACGAAAATGCAAAATGTATGAATGTGCAATAATTATGTCCTGCTGTATGGTTGTATAAAATCATTTTGAGATTATTATCTGAATAATAACTGATTCTAATTTTACCAAAACCCAATTAATGATCAAAGTAAAGTATGTTGAGAAAACCATGCATATTTGATGAATTTGAACCACAAAAACTGTGGTTTCTAGTAGTAAGTACTAGCAGTGTATGTCGTTTTTTTTTTACTTTACTTGCAATTAGGAACAAATTAGTATTTAATTTATGTAACTGTAATAAATATGGTTGTACCCAGTAACAAGACTGTATCTATATTTCATTGGACTAGAGAAGTAAGTTTAGTTGATTTAATTTTACAATACAATCTACAAACATTTGTTTTGTTCTCTTTACTGGGGTTAACAAACAGTACACGATATACATTAAAAAAAAATATTACCTCAACATATTTTTATATCATTAACCAGCACCGTTAACCACATATTACAAATTAATTAAAAAAAACAAACATTTCATATTACAACATGAAATATGACTAAAAATGGATTCTGTCATTATTTTTTTGTAAAAAACTAATCTAAACGTGTCCATCGTTGCACCATATTATATTTTACTGCTATCACAAATCTATTTTATAATCCATAAACATGTGTCTATTATTATGTATATTTTATGGCTCATGAATAATTTAAAATATTAATCAGTATCCGTAATCTTAGTCTATTTCTATTACTTCATAAGTCTGTGGCCAATAGAACATTGAGTAAAATAATAGATGATATAATTCAACGTAGCTACTTCAGTAAAGTATGTCAGATATAAATCACGCGGTTTCATGTACAAGTAGATGTATCGCTAATAGTGTAGTTCAAACAATATTCACTTTTATCACTACAGCAATAAGGTTGTAAATAAAATGATAATAATTACCGCGACTTCGTGAAATGTTTCGCAACGCTTTCTTGTGTTTGCATAGAGATGACCTTGTCGTAGTAAGTGCGCCTTGATGCGACTGGAGGCCGTTGACCGCGACGCTGTCACACAGAAATGTTATTAACCGATCAAAAGTCAAATATAATTTTTAACTGTCACTTTATAATATTAAAAGATCGTTTTAGTATTATTTTATATTATGTTACTATAAGCACGTGCTTCTCGTTAATTTAAATATCAACAATTACAAGTAAGGTTAAAGTTAAATAAAAAAAATGTTTTAAAAAGAAAATATTACATGATTTAGCAGTTAATCTTGTAGGCAAAATAATATGTATTTTTTTATTGTTGTTAATTGTTTATTTGTGTTTTTAATTGTTTAATAAAAGTTTGTAGGCAAATTAAATGAAAGACTGAGCTCACGATATAAATATAGTTAATAAATATACAACAGCTTTCATAAGTGAGTTGTTACATATACATTTCGATAATCTTATTGTCCATATTCACCAGGAATATTTAATTAAAATAGTCTATAATTTACTCTCATTTCTCTATAATGAAATAATGAAAACAATTTAACATTTCACTAAAGTTAACCGTGTACTGTTTTTATAGCAAATAAATGGGTTCATTATTTATTTGTTGCCCGGCAACGTGCCGGTGGTGTAGCTGGTATCGTGGTCCGAGATCGGTGCGTGGATCGCGTGGTCCATCTCTTCGTGCTCGTTTACCAACTATTTACACAAGTATAATCGTTCAAGAAGATAGGTTTATGTTATGTAAATATTTTCATTTCCCTTTTCCTGTTTGCTTCCTATTTTTATTTTGGAGCATATCTCAATTTTCGGACATTATCTTAGTATGTTTTTAAAGGACTCGAACTAGCTCTTTTATCAATAACGAATCATAGCACGATGCAATTAACAAAATATATTTTTTTACTTTCTGCTTTACATACCAAAATAAACCCCCAAACCTGTAATGCATTTAGTTTCTTAACGCGTACTAAATTTTAACAATATATGTGCTTGATTCGAACAAAATCGGTTATGAGAGACGAATATATAAATAATACGGAGGGTACGTAAACACCGTAAGATCTGTAAGAGCATGATAGTTATGATCGTAGAAATTAGTGAAAATTGTCACGTCCAGCCAGTTTGTACATCCAGGTGGTGTCCAGACGTGCACTTAGCGCGGACGGCCGGACGGCCCGGCGGCCGTAACATGATCTCGCACAGCGCAGCCTGTCTAGACGCAGGCTCTTCTGTCCGGCTCCGGACGCCGCGCGCCGCACCGGACGCACTGATGATGCATGGGCCCAATAATTATTAATACGAACCGACCACGTTTTGATTTCAGAGAATAGTCCGTACAAAAGCGAGTAAGATGTGAGATTACAATTAAATAGAAGATACGTAGTTATATATTCTACTGTAATAGAACGCCGATAAATAAATTGTATATTTAATCTGCGCATTTCAATCATAGTAAATTATTATAAAAGTCGAATTAAGGTAAATATAAAATAAGGTAAATGCTGACGAAAAACAAACTTCACAGGAGCCATCGTATAATTCCCCCGGTGCTAGATAACATCTACTTCATATGCATATGTATACCTACTTAATCTGTGTAAGCCGACAAACAAATTAAACAAACAAGTCACTTGATGGTAACGGATGGATATCAGTAATAATAAGGAAGTTATAATTTTAAGAAGAAAGATAAAAAATATCGATTAAAATAATTAATAAATATAGCGTTAGTTTATACACAATAGCCTAAAGTTTTGGTTGAGGTTTGCAAATATATTGCATAGAAGATAGACATTAATATAT
>DWPT01000217.1:0-27855 GCA_018251895.1 Agathymus mariae mariae
AAAGTAATAAAAGTATGCAATTTTTCATCAATGTTTTCTTATGACGTTATCACGTAATATTATCGTCCGTAAACCGACTTAACACGCGTTTGTCTGTTTTTTTTTTTTTTGTATGAAATCGAGTTGCAGCCTCATCCGTGTTTTGCAGCGTCGTACTCTTTTATGACGACTGTAGAAGACCCTGGACATGGATTATTATAAAAAAATGTATAAATGAGTAAATTAGCCATCTCATGGTAAGTGGTTACGTTACGCAATTTCATTAATTTACCCATCCATTACTGCACGTATGGACCGTTTCTATGTTGTCTGAATTTATTTATCCTTATTTGTCTTTCGTAAGCGATCAATTTCATAGAAATATGCATCTTTGTTTATTGAAATACAAAAATGCAATCAAACCTGTACGAATATGATCTGTGTTATCCAGCTGTAAGGTACAGGGTGATAAAATCGAACTTAGGAAGGTAGCAGAGGGTTTTTTTAACTCAAATTATTAAAGATGAAGTCACTGGCAAAATATAGTAAGAAATAGTGTCGAGATAATAAAATTGTAATATAGGACCATGAAAGGTCTCACTAATTGTGTGATTTATAAGGCACCTTTGCTATTCGTGTAGTAGTGCCGGTATTAAATACGAGTAAGTGAAAAAATATTATAACTGATTATTGTCTATTATAATACATTGGATTGATCGATTGACTATGCTATAAGAATATATTTTTTACAACATTAAATCTTTCGTTATACTAAACTAAATAAGAACACAAATTGACAAATAGAGGAGAAAGAAGGCTACAGATTTTCTTTTCACGTATAAGTTCTGCGGTCTTATATAAACGGTTTTATTTTGCTTTTACGGAATAGAAAATCATTAGCGACATTTTTGAGGTACTACAGATTTTCATGAGCTCCGAGCTCAAGTCAACTCAAGTCACGTCAGGTCGATGTATGTCTCGACAATGTCTCGTACCAGGTACTATAGTTAAGTGTGGTAGGTGGGACTAAGCGTAACATATATTGTAGACTTAAACTGTAGACTTTAATTAAGCCTGTAGGCTTAAACTTCCAATTTATAATAGCCGCCAGCTCAGCCTCATCTGCGTCAAATCGATAATTTATATTTTTTTAATAAGTAGGTACATGAAAATATTTGTAGGCAATAATTTGGATTCATTTATATTATAGATTAAATGTAGAAAACGCCAACCATTCTATATTACTTCACGAAACGTTTTTAAGACATTTTTGTACATGCGTATATTAGCGGTACTATTATGTCAGAATTTAAAATCTTATTTTAATTTTTACATATTTCCCAATTAACATTTTCGATTTCAGACCTCGAAATGGCAATGTTTGTGAGGTTGCAGTCAAAAATAAGTGTATGAATGGTTTTTTATGGTTAGTTAATCAAAAGGCAAAAACGAACCCTTGTAATTTTGGTCATCACGGTCGGTCATCATCTCTGTATAGAATAGCTATTTAACTCGAAGATTTGCTAGATGGTACTTGGAAGACAGATGTATTACGTAAACTGCTACACAAGAAGTGGTATAATTGCAATGAAAAAAACCAACCGAATTACGTGTAAGAAATGCCTTCAATTTTCACACATGATACTCGTAAAGAAAGGCTGAAAACATGTTCAGTGTGTAGGCCTTGGGAGTTTATATTTTCGTAGAGATCTTCTGAATTGATAGCCGAAATCGAAGCCATATTTCACAGGTGATTTTCAAAGGGTGTTTACTGCCAGGCATAAAAATTCTTGCCACTATTGTTAAGTGTTGCAGAGGTCATTATTTTGTTCGTTAACACCATACGTCATGAGAAGACGAGCTTGGCTTAAAACTTGAGCTAAAGCATTAAGCCAATTATACCTCTGGCTGTTATATAAATCCAATTAGATTGTTTGCTATTTACCAATAAATTCCATTGTTATGCAGCATACCTACCTTTTCAACTCAGGATTCAGAGGGCTCAGGACCGGTCAGAGTGGTGCTAGTTAGGGGAGGCCTAACAGTCCAACAGTGGAATTCCAAAGGTGACGGATAGATCGTAGATAACTTTAAATATTTTTCACTTATATCAGTATGTCGGTGTTGCTATATTCTTATTATTTACTAACAAACTACCCTCGCTTCGCTTCAGAAAAACTACGCCTTACGCTAAGAAATAGTATCTACATTATTTTAAATTAATTTATAACTTTTTTATTTATTTACGGATTGAGATGAAACAAACTTTAAATATTAAGTGATGCTTACTTACTACATTACATTAGCGAAAACCGGTTTAAGATTAAGGTTTTAAACGAAATCGGTTAAAGATTTGAGTTTCTAAGATTACTATTACTTGAGGTACGTGAATTAACAAAATTAGTTCGCCACAGAACACTAGATTACTTTGACTTTGCTTGTAATACAGTTTGAAATGATGTTTTGAAGTATAAGCTAAAGGTTGCGCTTCTTAAAGATCATTATTATTTTCGCAGTCGATCCGTGAAGTAATCAAGTGATGGATTATCTAGGCGTCATTGTGTGAATTACGTACTGATAGTGACTTACTGCTTTGACTATTGGTTTACGAAGTTTACACGCTCCTCTGACTGTTAAAAATTATATATATATATATATATATATATTATACATTAATTACCATTTGCTTCGATAAATGAAGGACATAGTAAGGAAACCTTGACCGGCATAGGGGATTACGGCTTTTTTGCGTCACATTGTGCTGTAATAGTAAATGCGTTGTGTTTTAAGATTGCGTAATATTTATATTATAGGTATATAACGTATACTGTATGTACACATTACACATATAATAATGACGTGGATATTGAAATGATACTCGTATAGGTCTACACATCACGGTAATTTATATCAAATTTTAAAGAAGAATACTGTTCGAAGTGATTGAACTGTTGATATAAAATACGTGTATAGAAATATCTTAGTGTAAAAATTTATATACGAAACGTCATTTCTTTGTTATTTGGACAACATCCAATGTTGTCAAATGCAAAATTTTATTATGACAAAATATTATATAAAAATGAAATTGCTATTACTATTATTGTTATATTTAAAGCTGGTTGTGTGGATTTTAGTGTTGTAGTGTATAGTATAGACGTCATGAGATTTTAAATTGTCGAGGACAATTTAACGGTACTCACAATTTTAGCTTTTTATAAATTCAATAATCCTGAGTACGCGATGGAACGCGTACATGTTACATGCTTAACTGTTGGATGATCGCGTTAAACTACTTAAAAGTATAGATGAGATTCGACCATTGTATAATTGAGCTATTTCACCGAGTCAGTCCATATTGTTTATTTTTTATTGATACATAATGACTGTAAACTGGCTTGATATTAAACTCATATGCAAGTAGTCTTACCCTGAAAGTAAACATCAAGTTTGTAATAACCTTTCTGCATAAGAATGCTTCTGACGTGAGTTTTAAATTTACAATATGGCATTTCTGCCAATTGTAATGGAATTTTATAATAAATATTTACACATCTACCCATGAAAGAACCACCAGTACTGCTTAGTCTGAAATTTGGAACAATCCGTTTAGCCTCATTTCGAGTATTAAGATTGTGAACATTAGCCTTCCTAAGAAAACTATCAGATGATGCAACACTTAATATATCAATTTCTTTAAAGAGATCTCTGAAGAATCCCTAGTCCTGAGGTTGTAAATGGCGTGTACCTACTGCACTTTTCTGCAATATAAAAATCAACTTAATATCCGTAGCTGAACCCCACAACAACAGACCTTCTTCGCTTTCATATTCGGGATATGAACGACATGCGGGCGGCCCTGCCCACTATTTATACTAATTTCCGGAACTTTCTACGCCTTTTGAGTCAATTGAACAATTCCTGGAAAACAATTACATATATAGCAAACCGGGTAGGCGATATTTGCCTTTTTTATAATACACAAGGGCGAGACTTACCTCATATGCTCGAGGTAATTCTTACCAGCACCTGGTTTTATGGCCGCTATCGTTTTCCGCCAAACCTTTGCGATTATGTAACAATATTAAACATTATTTCTGACCATTACACGAGGCCTATTAATTTCGAACGGACTTAGAAATTAAGGGCTTTTTGTATAAATGAATAATGAAATAAGTACTTAAGAATGATAATCAATTAATAATTTAATAATTAATGATCTTTTGATGATAATGATCTTAATATTATAATCTTTAAATGACTTAAGATAAGAAAAAGAAATGCTTGTTATTTTATGCTTATACTCAGTTATATGTCAGTTACATTTAATTACTGTCTGTTGATTTTCCACATATATTTTTTAGTTTTTATGTGAATCCTGTTGAATATTTGTTATTAAATTATATTATTATATTATTTTGGCCCCATTACAATGTCATGTTATTATTAAAATTTAAACTTGGTCAAATAAATTAAACAGAAGAAAATTTTAAATGAATGAGACGCATGTTTTTAATTTTTGTAAATATTCGTTCGTATTTTGGTGGCGCGGTGCGGCCGGCTCCTGTGCACGATTCTTTAAGCTAACAAGAATACTGATGGAGCTTCCGTTTGAATGAATTAACGTCTGCCTAATGGCCAGGTGTTCGAGGCGCTTGACGAGGAGTTTTCCTTTTTCATTCATAACGAGTAAACAATATTTTGAATAAGGGTGTAAATAGTGAAGAAGAAAGTAAATGTTTGTATTAAAATTATTGAAATTCTAATTAAGGTTCCCAAATAGTTTAGCCCAATATCTGATATAACTACACTAAATTTCTCATGCTGAGTTCCGATCTCCTTTCACCATGTGAGGGGTAAAGTAAAGGCCATTAGTCAACTAATTATAGAGATAATTCAAATTCAGAATCAAATACACTTATGTACGTCATTTGTTTTATTTACTACTGTTTCGAAAAAGTGCTTTAAGCGCGAGGAGATGAAACTGTGACATGTTAAAAATAAAATCCTCAGGCACTTCTTTTAAAACAACACATGGCAATTTCGAGGTAAGTTTAAACCAGCGCGGAACTGGTTGCGGCACTGTTATTTCCAGGCGTCCTTGACAATAATATATTCATTTATTGTTAAAAAAGACGCTTCCGGCACTGGCATAACTTCATAATCATTTAGGTAGCAGAATTGTAATTAATTTCTAATATAAACAAATGAGTATTAACTAGAGTTCTATTTTTTTTGTAGGAAAAATTTCCTGCTTGCTTCAAATTTGAACAACTAACTCCGGAGTTCGAAATTCAAATAATATAACTGTTATAAAATAATAAAATATTAGCAAATTAAAAATTGCTGTGATTCTCTTATCTGACTGTTTTTGGTATCTACTGAAACTTTCATCCATCGTCCAGGAGTGGCGACTGGAGTAATTTAAAGACTAAGTAAACAAATTAAAAACAAACAAAACTTAAATAAAAATAGGAAATTTTAAGATTAAATATAAAGTTTATAAACACATTATAAAGTAAAAATATTCCAAAATTCATATTAACATGATTTATGCGCGTAAACCAACATTAAAATAATTTATAGCATAAACCTTTTGCGAACGTGAAATGTTAGCGTTTAGCTACTCTCCATGTAATGTACTTTTTCAAGCACGACCTCCAATTTTTTATGTTTTGAGAATCATTCGACTGTGGTTTTTCGAAATAATACATCAATAAAAGAAGGATTTTTTAATCAACGAAGGCGTAGGCCGGTCGTCTGGTGATTAATGGTCATTGTCGCTCATGGATGTCTGCAACACTAAAGGCGTCACCGATGCGTTGCCGGCAAAGTTAAACGCCGGGGATCACCTTATAGCCAGTTCTCCGATATTGTAATCGAATGTAGAGTACGAAGGTGAAGATCGCTGAAAAGTTCCCAGATACTAGGGGCTCCACTCATTCCAACCCAACTTGCCCTGGTATTGCTGCAGTCTGTTGAGCAATGGACGAGGCTGTCCTTCCTGTTGTGGGTTGCTGGACTGTGTACCACCCAACGTGCCACAAATAATACACAAACTCACAAAATTCCCACTCCGTCTTTATAATATTAGTATAGTTAATATAGACGTTAGTGATATAATCAAAAGTTGTCTCCATCATTCCAAATCCATACCTAACCTCTCTGTGACAATACCGGTATTCTGAGTACCGTTTTAAAATGTGTGCAACCATTTAGAAATGTTTAATTTAAGTATTTCACGTTAGACTGAGGCCGTTCGAAGGCCTTGGCCTATGCCCGGACGTCATTAGTGGGGCTTCCATCGGAAATAATATCAACTATAACGAGAGAATTGTATTCTGTAGCGGTCGATTATGAACAGACTAAACAAAAGTATTTAGAAAAAAAATATTTTTTTATGCAAAAGAATGAGAGACTTTAATTTACTTGTATTTCTGGCATGAATATCACTATGAAATCGAGTTTATGCCGCTCCAATAAGTCGAAAAAAGCATTGATGTTTTTCAGTGTTTACTCTCTCAATTGTAATTTTGTGAATTTCAATCGTGTGTCCTACCGACAACTGTAGTCAGATGTTTATTAATTTATGCCGTCAGAATATACAGATTCTTTTATCGAAGCCAAACGTCTTCGCTCAGTGTATACTCTGTGCTGACGGGTGTACTGAGGGACAGGTCACGAGCGACAACTCACGGTTGTGGCACTTGGTCCTATTTGCTCGAGGTTGCTGGGTTCTGTATCATTTAATCCCAACGGTACTTGGCCACGGTGGTAAGGTCCTGTACTATGTTCCTTCTAGCTCTGTCAGAAGGTCCGTTAGAACAAAAATTATCCCCTTTTTTATCTGAATAACCGACGACAACCGATAAGCATATTTTTACAACAGTCCAAGTTCATCGTTTTTCGATGGCTACATGACGTGTACCCAGGACTTTTAATTATGTCGACTCTCGTTGCCTGTGATTAAACGGATGTAATGATTGTGTTATTGTCAACTGTAGAACTGACATTTCGGTGATTGGAGTTTGGTTGTAATGGAATATAAACGAGTTCAACAGACATTTAAATCTGTGGGTGGTAAATAAAGCATCTGTTATAAGGCAACTGTCATACAAGGTTTTCTATAAGCTTTAATGATTCCGAGAACTTTACTAATTGCCAAAAATCCCGAAGCTCAGTTGGTGGTGATCGTGTCTGTCGAGCGTCCCGGGTTCGTTCTCGGCCGGGGTATATATTCATGTGACATATGAGTTTGTTCTCGGGTCATGGGTGCTTGAGTGGTAACAATATCTGAAATGTGTGTATTCATAGCACCCCCAACTATTCAAATGCGGGAGTGTGGGTTTGTGATTGTTAATTTGATTTTCCATCCAGTTTCATTCTAGCACTACTCACACTGGTAAAGTACACACACCTACACGTGTTGGTTGGGATTTTTTGTTCTATAGCTAGTTCCCACCCATCAGTATGCGTATACTGCGAAATATTATTATGTGTTTCGTTTGTTGAAGAGTAATCAGCTGTTCCTCTGCTTCGAAAACTGGAAAAGAGTAGGTAACGCCTTTGGTATTGATATGTCTGTAGCTGACCCCTATATTTATTTGTTGGTATTGATTTAAAATATTGTAAAAAGAGCTTCGTGTACGTGTGAAGTCAGAAGCAGTACGTACGAGTATGTTCGATGTGGCCGTGATGCGATTACATCGTAAACGGCTTACAGTAAGTCGCCGGTAACACTTCGAGGCTCGTCATGAACACACACCCAACCAACGTCCAGTAGTAGTTTTGTGTCAAGGCACCATATAACAATATAAGTAAATTAAGCAACTAATTCAACTAACTTGTTAGGGCCTTTGGTGGACGTTTACTGGTCTAGTCTAGCTCTTGACTTTCGTCTTAGACTTTTTTATTAGTAATTGTGTTTTTATTTTTGAATTATAATATTGGCCAGTTGAAATTCGTTTTTGAAAATGCGTTTATTAAGAAGAAAAAACTTGTTCTTTTTTGTATTTAAAACTACGCTCCTTTTGGAGTTACATTTGAATACGTACCTCATCGACTGCCGCGACAGACATTGTCTTGCGATATACTGGAAGAATCGGTCGATAGACTCAATTTGCGTTTAATGGAATAAAAATAATCTGAAGTGAACACACACCACACAAGCATAGTGATTAAAAATTAGTACAGTGTAATTTAAATAGGTCGTTAGGGGTCAAACAAATCGTCCGGGTTCAGCGTAATCACATTTATCCACTTCGTTCCATAAGAGGAGTCTCCTGAGGCTGTAAAATTTCCGTCTGTTTCTCTTTGTGGATGCATCGCTTTTCGATTTAGATGTTGTATAAATCTAAATGTAATTTCGCCTCGTTCGATCGCATGGAGACTGGTGGGTTTTATTGCTATAAATTGAACAAATGCCTGTATGTCATGTTATCTGTATATATATACAATTGATAAATGTATATATGCTATATATATCAATATTGCATATATATGTGTGTGCACATTTCATTTACGTCTCGATTTGAAATCTCCAGTTGCAAGTCTGCTGGAAGAAATTTCTAAGGAATAAATGGTACCTTTGTACATTTTTAAGATCCTCAATGTTACATTTTGCAAAGTATGTGTGGTACATGAATAAATAAATAAAGTTTATGAAACACTAAGTGGGCCGCCCTTGTATATGTATGCATTTCATGTACCCAACATTATGACCCATAATGTAAGTCACAAATATGCCAAGTGTCATCTAAATTTATTCAGAAGTTATGGTATTATAAGAGATAGGGATTATAGAAAGGTAAAAATCCAAAATCAATATATTTTGCCCTCTGTAGCGATAACAAAGTGTATATACATTGAAACTTCCACAATCGTTGTCCTCGTTAATATTATTATTGGTATAGACGACAACTTCACTGAATACATTTATTTTTCCTTTTTAACGACCCGTCCCGACTTGGTACGGATGTAATTTACCAATGACGAAGATGCGAAGTGTGCTAAGGAAGTTACATTAAATTTGTATATTTCATATCATGTCCTCTATCTCCAGTGAATTAGTTTGTAAGTTGTCAGTGAAGCTGTCAATTAGTCAGGAGCGGATTTATCTGACCGCATCTCAATGAACAGAATTGTTAAATTGGACATCACATTTTGTATTGAAATTTTCATACAAAAATAGCATCCAAATTTCCGACTTTAATTAATAATTAATTTCATAATAAAGTCGCTTAATATTAATTAATTAGTAAATTACGATCATAACTGTGGGCACCTTTATTAATAAACATCTATGAATGCGGGACAAAAAGGCCCACATTACCAAAAAAAAATACAGTTCTAAAGTTGACAAGCTGTTCTGCTCTGATGGTCATACATACATGGGGCAAGTGGGTTTTACTTATGTAGATAGACAGGTGTCGAGAAAACACAACATTCACGACAAATGAGCAGACGGACCGTGCAAGCGGATGTCGGGATTTTCAGTAGGAAAGGTCTTTAACAGCTGAATATTTAATTCATTTAATTTATGTCTTAAACGTTAAAAAATAAATAAACATTGACTGTTGGTTGGTTGGACTGTTGATTACTATTGTCGTTCGTTCTTACGACCTTACATGTTGACGTGGGTTGTCGTTGCGAAGGCTGTCTGACAAGTTGTGGAGAAGAAAAAGGCAGCTGGTCGCGGCCGAAACTCAGAGACACTCGTGCTCTCGTAACTTTGTGTTTTTACGTGCTTGGCTGGCTAGCAGCGTCAGATACAGTTGGTGATATTTTGGTGAAGTTATTTGGCTATGATTGATGGATTGATGGTATTTGGGCGTCCGTGTGTGGTAGTGATCAAGCGATGTTGTATTGTAATGGTATCTACTTACCATCATGTGATCTGACTGCTCGATTGTCGGTTATTTACACAAAATTAATATTTTTAATCAAATTCAAAATCATTGAATCATTTGGGTATTCTGTAAATACACTTATGCGCGGAACCGGTTTCGACACTATTATTTCCAGGCGTCCTTGTCATTAATATATTCATCTATACAGTAATATCCTTTACCTATAAGCTATGCCTAACGCGTCGCTTACAAGTTCCAATGGGTAATTCACGTACAACCCCCATAAAAGAACAGTGAATCATTAGAATATACAATGATATACTAATTAATTTCTGTGAATGATCAAGGAGCTCGTTCGCTTGTAATGTCTAAGTATCGTTTAAAATAAATTTCACTCACTCGGGCAGTGAAATTTGAAAAGGGCTTCTTCCTTTGACCCCCGTCTCATTAGGCACCCTTATATCACTTAGTCTACGTAATGCAAATTGTTGGTTGCAAACACAAGATAATTTTGGAACTCGTAACGAAAGGTCTGGGTAAAATATGAAATCAAATTAATGTTACTTATTAATTTCAGTCATATATTTATTAATATATATTATTTTTCGGAGCTTTATATGTTTAGAAAAGCGGCACTAAGAAAGTTTTTGTACATTGTCCACTTAGAGGACGTCATATGTTCCATCATAATAACCGTTGTTCCACTGATGGGCTTGTCCTACGATCGGTCATCAGTTCTTAATATAATTAAATCTATGTACATGAAAATTTAATTAAATCATTTGTTTCATTCATACACAAAAATACACACACACACACACACACACAAATACGAATCAAAATAGTAACACAGATTTTAAGATTAGCGCTACGAATGAATGTTGCCTTATCATCACCGCGATATTCATTAACTAGTTGTAATAGAAGTGAAAATACATTACGCACATTAGGCAGAAAGGCAGAAGCGAGTAGGGTGGCAGCGAAATAATGCGGCCGTCGCGCCATTAGCGGGTGTTCGTGACAACCTGTTAAGTCTCCGATAGGCGCGTTGGCGACGTTGTAGGTTACCGCGGTGTACTGTGATCGGGTTCAGTTTCTCTCGTTGGTACAAGATATATTGCGTGGTGGCTGTGTCACTTACTTAATGTACTGGTCTCGGTGGTGCTTTATGTTCGGATTTACAGCTCTGCTCTGTCCGTATAACGCGCTTCTGTTGTTTCCGGTTCGTGAATTTTGTACGTCTAAATTAATTAATTGAAGACGATTGGTAATATGTATTAAATTGATATATAGTGATATTATATGCTCGTAATTTTGTTTGCGCAGATATTTCAATAATGTCAAGGTTTCTTTTAACAGAGATCACCATCGAAACATTTATTTTATCTGTAATATTGATTTGTATCTCTCCAACAACATTCCACTATTTGCAGGGTTTAACACAACACTCGGGAATAATAATTAAAAAGATAATTACACACATTTACAATCGAATAAAAAAGAAATTACATAACCTATAAATTACACACTTATAAAAAGAAACAAACGATTAGGGCTGATGAAGAAATACGAAAATATTGTTTTTCTGTTCTTTATGTTAACTACAAGATCTACCGATGTATATAATATAGCTTATCATGTGCGCAATTACATGTTCTTCCTATATACTAAATAGCATCATGATATATGTCAACGCGCTTTTGAGTTGTTGGAGGACATACAGGCAGACGTTTTTACAGGCAGACGTTTTTGATTAATCGCTATTAAGGACTAGGGAAATTAAAAAACATAGTAATTAATTAATTGTCTTATCTTATCCGTAAATAGTTACAAACATATAATAACAGGCACATAAAGGTGATCAAATAACAACGAGTTTTTAATTTTATTAAAATTCTTTTCGCTATGCTACAAGTAGAGTTAGTTCCTTTTTTATTGCGTTATGCGTTATTTTGTAACTATGTTAGTCACTGTAAATAATAAAGCAACTGTGGTTATGTCTCTTTATTTAATAGACCTAATTTACTCAGCCCAAGTTAGTTACAAAACTAGTTTATTACATTGGTGATGCCGGACTATTAAGGCTTAGAAATGTAAATGTTCAAAGCTCTCAAAGCTCTAAAAGCATTGCTCCGAGCACACCTGACTTGCGTACCCCCTTTACAATAGCGTATTAACTCTGTCAGAGTTAGGTACAGTCGGAAACATAATACAGCCCCGAAGAACAAGACATTTAACTATTAGTATCAAAGCAGTAGTAGCCCAGTGAAATGATCGTCTGTCTCCCTCACGGGACTGTCGAGTTCGAGTCCTGGATATACCTTTAATTTTCAAAACCATGTGCGTATTACAAATTAATGACCACTTGCTTCGGTGAAGGAAAACATCGCAATGAAACCTGTGCAATTGATATTTCTCCATTATTTCACTCAAGGTATGCGAGGTCTACCGACCTGCGTTTGGTTAGCAACCTCTCTCAATGTGAAAGAGATCCCACAACAGAGTGCGACAACTCTGGTTTGTAATAAAACCAATGTTGAATATTTGTAAACTCTTAGCCTCTGTAATTTTCACATAAATGTATAGTTTTATTGTATCAATTTATTGACTCGAAATGTCTCTTTATTCTCAAGAGTATTATCAGTAAGAGGGTCTTCTATGTCGATCTTGGCAGCCAACGCTTCGGTGATGCATTTGATGTTACGGATGGCAATGGGAGGCGTTGAACACTTACAGGAAGTGTATCAGTAATATCCGACATTGCTATAAATAAAAAAAGAAACTAAAGAAGTTAATTTTATTGATAGACAGCAACGTCTTCCACACAACCTTGCGGCGTGAAGTACGGTACGTGAAGGTAAACAATTGTCACTTATATGTTGATAGCCGACAAACGAGAATAATCGCGGGACGATAATTGAACCTGGTGGCTCACGGGCGGCGACGATCGTAGAGGTCCACAGTTATCTATATACGAATGGGTACGAGGTCCAATAATATTCTAGTGTGAGGAGTTTCTTACAGTCCTCAAGAATAACAGCAGATATACGACTAACTCATCACAAAATAAGACTTTAGTTTTGGCTTAAAATGGTCAGAGATGTAAATAGGTTAGAGTGGCCATAGAGACACCAGGTGGACTACTTCAAAGTTTAAGATATTGTGGACAATAGGGAAAGGGGTAGTAAATACATGTAGCAAAGACATACTAGGATAACATGTGTCGACCGTGGATTGGATGTACACATATAACGTCACAATCACCCCTCGTTAACCAACATTGAACACAGTGAACAATCGCACTTGGGACCCCTCACTCGGCAGGTAGAGTCACAACGGACGGCTTTACGGGGCTGTCGCTGATATTATGTTGCAGTTTTTGATCGCTTGTGTTAGCTAAACAATATAAAATATTATTAGTATGATGCCTTAATTTATTATTAAAATTTATAAAAAATTAAAATTATACAATGTCATTTATGTCAGGGGACTTGAATAACAAACCAACATCTTCGTCTACTAGTGTTGTCTAGAACTACTTGGAAGTTATCTATTATCTTATCAACACCTGGCTTCAACTTATAAACATATCGAAGAAATGAACGGTTTTTTCCTTGTATTCAAGAGGCTTGGTAGGGCCATTTGTTGATTCAGTGTGTGTTCGTGGGGAGATTATTAGCAAGTAAAATGTTAATTTTTTTGTCGTTTCACATAGTTTAACAACGACTTCAATCGGTACCGTTGGCTTAACGTACCCTCCGAAGCTCGGAACCCTCCAGGAATTTCGGTAAAAGCGGTCATCATTCCAACTATCGACCTCAATCACCTCCCATAAATTGCTAACGCGATAAAGATAAACGGCTCTAATTATCCAAATAAATATTTATCATAACTCAAAAAGGTATTTTTCATTTCTATAGTGATGTCTATAAGTTCAAATAACGATATGTCCAGTTGTGCTCGATATTCAGTGTGAAGTAGATAAATCCTTCATGATTCATACTGTGTGTGATTCATCAGCTATTTATAAATTGACACAATTTTTGTTCACACTGAGTAATATTTCAGTCGCGTGTTAATTCTGATGTACGCACTAAATAAAAGCTCACCTTTACCTTGAGACACGAATCAAATATCAACCATATGATTTTAATTTGTTATTATATAAGCAACGCAAATAAATTTCGTTATATTTTATACGATATTTAAATCGCGTTTAGGGCTGAGCGGTACACCAATGCTCGAATATCGGTTGCTCAACTGAGACTTACTAAATTGGTGCGAAGGTACGCGTCTAATAACTTTTTTCCTCAAACGCCCAACTTTACGGCCCTCAACGCCAATAAAACTCCATCAGAGGTACGTGCGAGGACCTGCGGCGTCTTTAAAAAGCCTTAAAGTGAGAACGCGGGGCGAGGCGTAGCGCGTCGCGACGCTCAGTCGGGCGCCAGCCTTTGGCAGCGCCGGTCGCGCTCATGGGTCGCGACAGGTAAAGGGCATGCGGCCCGCGCTCGTCGCGCTCGCGGCTTGCTGCATGGTGGCGCGCGCCGAGCTGCCGTCCGCGCGCCTCGCCCCGCGCAACACCACCCCCCACCACGTGCTCCAGTGCAGCGATGGGCTGATTCTCCCCGCATGGATGCCTCTCGAAGATGTCCCAACTTTCGATATCACTATCCGCGGCCTCGTGTACTTCGTCTCCCTCATGTACCTCTTCATCGGAGTCTCCATCGTCTCTGACAGATTCATGGCCGCTATCGAAGTTATCACATCCCGGGAGAAGGAAGTGCGCGTGCGACGGAATGGCAGCGATCATATCATCGTTGTTCGAGTGTGGAATGAAACCGTTGCAAATTTAACATTGATGGCTCTTGGATCCAGTGCACCTGAAATACTATTGTCAGTAATTGAAATAGCAGGAAAAAATTTTGAAGCTGGAGATTTGGGCCCCGGTACTATTGTAGGTTCGGCCGCTTATAATCTATTTGTTATTATAGCTATCTGTGTTGCAGTGATACCTGATGGAGAGGTACGTAAAATTAAACATCTTCGAGTATTCCTTGTAACTGCAACATGGTCCGTTTTTGCGTATGTTTGGCTTTACCTTATTCTTGCTGTGATTTCACCAAGGGAAGTAGAAGTTTGGGAAGGCGCTGTAACGTTTTTATTTTTCCCAGCAACTGTTATTACAGCTTACATAGCTGATAGGCGGTTACTTGTTTATAAGTACTTGAAAAAGGGATACAGAGTTAATGAACGTGGAGTAATTGTAGAAGCCGAAGGAGATGGGTCTGTTGAAATGGCATTGAAGCCTGGTGAAGACTTTGCTTCTGATGATGAGGAAGGTCGAGAAATAGAGAAATCTCGAAAAGAATACGTAGCCGTTCTTCGTGAATTAAGACGACAACATCCCGACGAAGATCTAGAGACAGTAGAACGAATGGCTTTAGAAACTTTAATGGCTCGTGGTCCTAAGTCTAGAGCATTTTACAGAGTAGCGGCTACAAGAAAAATGACGGGAGGTGGAGATTTCTCCCGAAAAATATCAGAAAGAGCTCAGAGTGATTTGAGTGAGGTTAAAGCTGAACTACAACAAAGAGATACGGGAAGTGTGATGGCACCAAAAGGTCCACATGTTAAATTTGATCCACAGCATTATACAGTTATGGAAAATTGTGGTACATTCGAAGTAAGAGTAGTTAGAGTTGGAGACCTTAATGGCGAAGTCACGGTACAATATGCAACCGAAGATGGCACAGCAGAAGCAGGCTCGGACTATGTAGCAGTTCAAGGTACCTTGGTATTCGCCCAAGGCGAAACGGAGAAGACGTTCCGGGTTGAAGTAATAGATGACGACGTCTTCGAAGAGGATGAGCATTTTTACGTGCGTTTAAGTTCCCCAAAAGGAGCATGTATAGCTTCGCCGTCGACTGCAACGGTGGTGATTTTAGATGATGATCATTCTGGTGTGTTTTCGTTTCCGCAAAGAGATTTCGAATTGACGGAATCGGTGGGGACTTACGAACTGAGGGTGGTGAGGACTGCTGGTGCACGCGGTAAGGTGCGGGTCCCGTTTTGGACCGAAGACGGCACTGCGAAGAGCGGTGCTCAGTACGAAGCTGCACAAGGTTACATCATCTTCGAAAACAACGAAGCAGAGTAAGTAACTTATATATATATATATATATTTAATAAATATTTTTACGTCTTACATTTGACTTACAATTTTATTATCGTTACCAAATTTTCGTTCAAAGCTTTTATACGTTATTGTTATCACAATCAATATCATTAAAGGCAAGAAGTTTATTTCTTGTCTGATACTATTTAATAGTTAATTCCCGTGAAAGTCGTTATCATGCAATCGTATTTTGTGATTAAAATGTTTGTACTGTGTATGTGTGTAATGTAATATTATTCAAATATAATATTTTGTTACATATACAGAGACAAAAGAAGATGGCATTGAAAGTAGAAATAGGTAAATTGAAATCGATTGGGTATGACGCCCATGGCAATCTTTTGTGGTACCTACTACCTTGTTCTCATACTTTGAAACCTATGCAAATTATAGAATTGCCTTCTTGAAAATATACCCAGAGCGCTATGTCACTGAGTAGACAAACTCACGGTGCGTCGGTTACTCCTTCAGTGTTTTCAAGTAGATTACATAGTTGACAGTGAACATTGACCTCTAGTGGGCAGTTTAACTTATATGCCCTTTAGTCAACAAATGTTACCACTATTGACCTTATAAATTTACATGGCTGTCTTATATTTTCGCCGTTGCGTCGTCCAGAGTACTCAGGTCATTGTAATAGAAACAATTATACCAATATAGTTTGGCCGTATCGGGGCGGCTTAAAATACAGACTCCAATCCCATGGTGGCAGAACAGGGTATCGTAAGAGGCGACAGAACTCATCCTGCTTGGTAATAGGATTTCACGGAAGGATTATATTATCAGTATTATTATTAAGTCATTAATGTTATTGGTATTGTTATCTATCCGTGAAGCCCGTGTTCCACCCTCCTGCTTGGGTCAACTTACGCGTAAGGTTAGACTTGTCAAACGACTCATCATGTTCCGGCTGGCACCTTGAGAGTCAGTATTTTATTGGACGACAACGCATTAGTGGTGCCTTTGGTGTTACTTATATTCATAGGCGACGATGATCACTTACAATCGGTTTGTCGGATACACATAATGTAAATATACATAAAAAAAAATTGAGAACTTGTTTGGATCGGATTGTTTAAAATATTAATATACTTAGATTAAGTAGATATCAACGGTGAAGTGGAATATCTCCTATTAAACATTTCTTAAAAGTAGTTCTATATTTTATATATTTGAACATCTTCAACAGTACAAAACTTTTTCAAAACAAAAAAAAATGTAGTATATATATTTTTTTAATTTTATTGAGCATACATGAGACACGAGATGTAAACTACCGTTTTTACCGTTACCTACCGTTCTACATACATTGCTATTTGTGAAAACTTTCAATTGGGTTTCAAATGTTATTCTCCTTATATTCTTCTTCGTCTAGCTGTAAGTTTTCCTAAAAGGGTAAAATAAAATAAAAACAAAAGGCGGACTTAATTCAGATATATTCTTTACTATTCGGCTTTTGGGCCGTTGGATACCAGTAAAGGCGGTTGTAATGAAAGTTATTGAAACTCGTGTTAATAACGGCCTGATAATTACTATAAACGATAAACATAAACCTTAAATAAATAACAATAAATCGACAATACTAAAGTTATAAATTAATTTAAAATAATATTCCTATATTATTTTAAATTAATTTATAACTTTTTTATTTATGAGCGGACTGAAATCAAACGAATTTTAAATATTTTACGCTTACTGCAAGACATTAGTAACAGTAATGAAATCGGATAAGCCGTTTCTGAGATTAGTGCGAACAAAATCACAGACAAGCAGACAAAAATTCTAACAACTATTATTTTGGGTTCCATTGATTTATTCTTTAATAATGTAATAGAATAGGGGCCCTTGCTCCTAATAATAGTTTTTTCATATACCCTTAATGTGCAGAAAGCGAACAGGTAGAATTTTATAATATGTATAGATATAATGATATAAAATTTCAATTAGTTTTTTTATTTGTTATCCATTGAAACGGTTTAAAGCCAACATTGATTTTAAAACTTTAACTCTTGCAAATTTTATTCTATTAATAAGTTTCATAATGTAGTTATAAAGAAAATACATGTAACGCTGCCTTAATAAATAATTGGACTAATTTTAAAGAAGGTCGCAGCAAATCGCAGCCTTCGCAACACAAGCCTTGAGGTTTCATAAGCGTTATAAATAATTATTCTTTGCGGACGAATGTACTGGGCGGGCCGAATTTAATGCGGTCCTCTAGGGTTTCCGAAGCCCTGTGCAGTCGAACGAGGTAAGCTGCTTGCGCCACTAATCTACATCACACCACTTATCGACATTTTATGTGAATCGTCAAAGTGAAATAAATAGAAAAACAATGGTTTATTATAACAAAACTGATTTAATTATTATAAACATTAATTGTGTAGCTATAATTTCATCTGTGAATTTGTTATAAATTGGCTGAAAGTCATATAGTATACTGTATACCATGCGCGTGACATTCAGTTTCCCTGAATTTCATTAGCGAGGTGAGTATAGATTTTGTATTATTAATTTTCAGGTGCTTATAATGCATATGTGTGTATAATATTAATTAATAAAATTTATTTTTAAGATTTCATTCCATTATTTACTCATTAAATAAAGTACAAACCAATTTTCAAAGTAATTAAAATACTTTAAATTTTATGGGATATTATACACACATGCATTATAAGCACCTCAAAATTAATAATACAAAATCTAAGCTATATATATATATATTACTATTTATTCCGATAACAGAATTTATCTCTAGTTCAGCAAATAGGTCAATGTGTAACATTCAGATTATGAGATGATTTTATTCTGAAAATTATTAGGTTAAATGTCAGTCTAAGTTATTCCGGTGCTCTGCGCCCCCCAGCTTAATCCCATTTTGAGGATGGTGGGGATTATAATTGCTTAACTAACAACCACCCTTTTTTAAGATAAACAGCGAGGTATTTGAAAATGTTTTGGTTGCAGTATTTGAGAGCCAGTTAACAAGTTAATGCCCCATTTTTTCTTCGCCGACATTCCTGGACTAACGGATGTGCAGGGGCGGCTGCCGCCATTGCGTAACCCGTCGGCTCGGTTTCCGGCTATTACTAAAAATAAACGGCTTTTAAAAGTGTCCGTTACTGGTACAATTGCCTCATACAGATTACATCGGCGATTACTTGTGGGTCGATGCGTATGGCTCGCGTTCGCAATATTCCTAAACTTGTAATCTCCGATCATCCGGTTTTGGTAGACTTTAACCTACTTATAATTATCGTTCAATTCCCTATGCAAACTGTGGTAACTGATATTCGAAAGACATTTACACATTGGGTATGTAAGTAGGTCAGAGGGTGAAGTAAATTAAGAGGAATGCTAGAGTCGTCTCGAGGCCAGCACTTGGAGCTAAATCTCAATGATGTTATTTAGTTATTGTGTCCACACAACATCTCAGAACCTTGTTAGATACCATTTGCTTATTTGGTCATGGGATTCATTGTGTACACAAAGGTGATTTTTTTATTTGGATTTTTGCCTAAAATCGTGGACAAGTAAAATACAAGTGATGCTGTCAAAAACAGTTGTAAATGTCATGTAGCACCTGATCTTATAACCACGAACGGCTATACTTATTAAAGGAATTGGTTTTAAGCCACTAGCGGGTCACAGCATTGTTCCGATATCCACTCGAAGTGGTGGAGACAAGTTTCAATATGCCTTCAATAGTGCTACTTAATGCTTATAACAATCACAGATGGTATTGTTGCCTGAATCATAGCAGCTCTCCAGAAAATTTGCGATCTCCTAGCTAAGTCTCTATCGATTACTTACGATTGATACGAATGAATAATTGTATGAATGAACCAATTAACTACTGACTGAATGTATGAATAACTAAATGTTTGCATTAGGAAATGAATGAATGAATGTATAGATGAGCGTTTATTTTTAAATTGTGTTTACACTTAATTTTACTATTATTTTTAACATATAACATGTAATATAAAATCATTTATATCTAATTGTACATTGACATATTCTACGCTAATTATAGCCGCGTATATCACTCAGCAGTTTGTGGCTTCGCAATAACATAGTAGTGCAGTGGGTCATATTACACATTTCTAATACTGTTAGAATTGTAACTAATGATACGTATACTAGTATTAATGAGTAAAAGGGATTCACAGATCACAAGCAAAATATATAAAACAATATTTTTAATTAAGCATTTCACAATTGACAAAAGTATGTCATGTAAATTCTTGAGATCCATAAAATCTAATCGACTTTCACGTATTTGCTTTTATAATATCTAGTGTTAAATCCGTTAAACAATATTTGAAAAAATCTAATTCACGGAACATCTTACGCTAGCTTTACCAGAACAGTGTAATGTCAAAAACAAAGCAATTGAATGTATTCCGATTAATCCACACCTCTGCACCTCTGCGCCTATCTATTGTGTAACCCCAAACAAACTACCATCCATTATCACGCCACAACACCGGAACGCAGCGAAGTAAATGTTTGTAAATATTTACATTCGACTATGTAATGTGTTCATGTGTTACTTCATAGCTAGTGTTCTGTTCAAGGCATGTTGTGTCAATAGTTTGTGAATCACCACCGCCTACTTAATCGTAATTGATTATTACTACCCTGGAAGCTTTTAATATTGGAGGCGTGTGACACGTTGCATATCTGCCCGTTTCTAAACTATCTTCGTAACATTACCGAGACCTAAAAATTAACGTTGATTTTAGGAGTATGGTCAATATGATACTGGTAGCCAGGAAGGTGAGATATATAAATATATATATAAATATAATTAATATACACAAAGAACGTTGCGATTAAACTGAGTGGTACAGCATCCAATGAACTACAACTCTGTCACTGGCTAACCGTACTTGCGCCTACGCCTTATAAAGAAAAGAAAAGAAAAAACTACAACTGTATTAATTGGCGCCATTTCGCTGCGTCGCGGCGGTGGCTTGGAGTCGAGCCATTTAATCCACACTATTAATATTGTACTCCTAAAATGTAATACCGATAAAATAGAAACTCTCATATAAATATAATTATTATTGATAAATTGCAGACATGAGGATTTGCCTTGTAACATCAATAATATCTCGTTAAAAAATATTATGTCTACAAATATTAAAAGTTAGAAATTATACTTTTAAATATAAGTACTGTTATTAAAAAAACATAAAATGCTCGGATACAAGATGTACTTGGTTCAAAACTAATGTAGCTTAGAGTGTTTCCACCATAACGTTCTAGTACTGACCGGTATCCCGAGTAAGGTTAGATAGTAAGGTATACAGTACGCGTATATGTATATGCGAGTATACAAATACCGTGTGGTGTGTCAGTGCAGAGCAATGCAAACCATTGCTAGATTCACATGGTTGGCGCTACATTTCAATTTTTATGTAACGTAAATATACTTACTAGTAAAACTCTTCGTATTCACATAATGTGTTGTCAAACAAAATATCTGATTGATGTTTTGCAGTCAGAAAATTTCACAATTGGAAAGAACATTTTTTTATTACCAAATAAAAAATCATTGCAATGGATTATTACAGTACTAATAATCAGTAAGTTTATTATACGACTTTCGTTCATAATGAATATCGGCGAGACGGGCCGCGGTTTATGTACAAACTAAATTTTAGTTCAGTTTTGTTGGTGCAAATAAATGGCAGGGCAATACATTTTCATATTCTAAATCAGAAGATACCGAAACGAACCAGCGGTTAATATTAAAATTAGCGACGCGTTAAAGCACAGCTTATAGGTAAAATATATTATAGTATATATGAATATATCAATGACAAGGACGTCTCAAATAATAATGTCGTAACCAGTTCCGCACAGGTTTAAACTTACTTAGTATTTACCATGTGTAGTTTTAAAAGATGTGCTGAGGAGTTGATTCACTGTTTCTTCTCCTCAATGTTAAAGCATCTTTTCGAAACGGTGGTAGAAGCAAAAGATTTTATGCATACCGAATTCAATGATTTTGAATTTGAATATAATTGTCAATACGCTGGAAATGGAAGTTGAATCATTTCCTCTGCATTATATTAAGAAAATGTTATAAGGCACACTTACTCCATAAAAGTAGATTCAAAGCCAGCGTTTATGTCAATTATTATTGACGATATCCTGTGTATCTTATACTAATCTCATCTCATATTATATAAATTTTGAACGGTCTTAGCATCTCAGACCTGAAATCTAGATGTCTGCTTATACGACTGTATGGAGTGAATATGAGTTTCTGCTTACAAATTTAATTATATGTATATAAAAGTGTAAACAAAATATTCTTATTATTTACAGAGGTAGACATAGTCAGTTAGGCATTTTAAAGACTGGAATACTTGAACATAACTGTGATATATATTACTATCTATAACTGTGAGGAGAGAAAAACCCTTTTGGGAATTTCTTATCGCTTTTTCTTCCTGAATCTCTCACCGTAGATATATAGCGATGGCATAGTTTGAAAAAGTGTTTGTAAAAATCAACTTATTCCATATATATATAATGAGATTTTCTCGATTTATGCACTAAAACGTGTATAGTAAAGTTTTTGTTAAATTTATGCATCAAGACGTAAATGGTAATCGTATGTTTAAAAGGTACTTTTAAGTGTTCATAATTTATGGGAAAAGACGTAAACACTTTTAAACATTTAATCTATCTATTGTATATCTATTGTATAATGTAGTACAAAGCACTACAAGATAGGCTTTCATCTCACAAGTCCTTCTTCACAGTTGTAACTTGGTTTCAACTGAGGGAGTTTATGCGGCAAGCTCTCATATAACTTAAGGAGTTATGCATGTGTTCGCCGATAGGATGTGTTGGCTTCTGAGATAAGTTGGAGACTTGTTTCGCTACAGTTGTTCGTATTAATTATCAGAAGACGTGCCTAGAGTTTGGATATTTTTAGTGACCATCTTTTATTTTATGGGACCTTATTATTGTAAAAGATACCCTTTTAAATAAGTAAAGAATGACAAAAATCGGAAAAAGTCTCCAACTCATGTTGGCGAACGAAGCTGAAGACGAACGGTCCAGCGATCGTTACGGCCTCGTCCGTTGACCAGCAGGGTGCACCACGAGCTGGGGAGGTTGGCTCGGTGTCGAGGGTGGACGGAGATTTACATCCTTACACCCGTTATATTACACCGTTTAGATCTTTTAAAAGAGTTAATTGTTATTAGCAGTACAAAAGTAGTGTGTACAAAAAAAATAAATTAAACGAAAAAACTACTTAAATTTTAGTGTTTGTCATAATGTGTCACTAGAAGGCCGCCGGCGCCGCTTGTTACCCTCGGGCCGGCGGATTGTGAAACCACATGTTCCATGAAACTATGTGAAATATACAACAAAATTTGCTCTTAAATTTGACATAAAACAATTTTTTTTTTTAAATAATTACTGTTGCTTTTTAGACAAGCGTTTATAACTTACGTAGTGTTATTACATTATATTGTGTGTATTTAATCGATTACGTGGCACCTACAATCTTTGTGAGATTCGAATTTTTCAGAGTATTAGAGTATCAACAATTTACATGTCAAAATAATACTCTGTCCTCAAATATTAGACACGAGAAATCTACTTTGTTACTACAAAAGGAGAAAGAAGTCACAATGATCGACTTTCTTTTTAATTTTGATGAAAGATATGAAGGTGAAGATCGCGTTTCATTAGACATATTTGACATTTCGAGAGACAATAACTTACGTACGACACTGAGATATGTCTTGTCGTAGCAAGCATGGCAGGTCTGCCGCTAGGAGACACAAATGTCGTATTACTGTGTGGTGTAATATTCAGTTTGGTATGTTCATACACTTACCTTATATCATATTAATGATATCATCAAGAGGACTGAATGGTAACGCTAACAATGTCATGATATGTAGTGGTTCTACTTGTGACATTTGATTTTCTCCTTACATAAGGTCTCCCCACACATCGTATTAAACTAAGGTACCCATGCAATTTATAAATAATTACAAAATCGAGCTGTGATAAGAAGTTCAATACGTAACTGCTAGTGGAATAATTTCTTAAGCGACTCCGTGCTGCGGACAGAAGGCTAGATTAGATTAGGCTGGTTATCGTTCGAGACGGAATATCTGGTACGTTAGGGCAAGGAAGCTTCGGGGGTTACCTATAGGCTAGCATACGCTGGCGGAGTGCCTAGCGTGGGAAACGCTCACTTTAGTAGTGGGGAATAAACTCGCTCTTCCGGCCGTGGTCCAAGCCATGGTTGGAGACATTAGTTCGCGGAGGACGGTTGCCACCTTTGCCGAAGAAGAACTGGAATATAAGAATATATAAGAACTGGAACTGCTGAGCCATGTATTCCGAGCACACAATCGCATCTTAGGCGAGCAGAGGTAGGCAGTTAGAATACGAGTTAGGATATAATGCCACCTTGTAACCGCGGAGAATCTGCAAAAGCGGACGGCACTGAGGGTTCCGCGGAGAGGTGCGAAAGTGTATCCGAGTTCCCGCCAAATGGTGAACGAAGGAACACCAAGGTTTTAGTCGATAGGAGTCCGACATAACCTGGATTGCTTCCCCGGTATCCATGATGGATTTCCCGTAGCAAAAAAGAAGACTATTTATCGTTAGATAACACCTGAAAAAAATTGTCCGAGGCTGTAAGAACCTATTACAGACAAGTTTGGGGATTTGGATTAGGAACGCTGGGTTCTTGATCCATTTTAAAATCAATGAAGTCCGATTTAAAATCAAGTTTTTTGGTAAGAACATAGATATATCTTTACCTATGAGTACATAAATTACTCGTACAATAAAATAAAGTTATTTTATTTTACATCATGATAGTAAAAACCCTTCACTCTATACCTAAACCCGATTCCCATTGAATGTTATTAAAATCCTTTATTATGGCAGAGTTGTGGTACAGTTCCTGCATCTCAAGCATTTTACGACCGCTTCCCGTACTCATAAATTTGTAAGACATCAAAAGTGAATTTATAGCGAATAATATAATGTAAGATGCAGATGAAAATATGGAGTTTACGACTGGAAACGGACTTTGAGGTCACTTTTTAATGACAAGGAAATAATCGCTGTAGCAGCGAGTTGGGTGCAGTTCAAATTTGAAATAGTAAAAAGATTATATTCGCCGTGGTGGGTAATTATAGGTTCACTAGTGGAGATTACTCTTTTTTAATATGTAAGAACAGGAAGAATAATCAGAGGTTGAAGGCTGCTTTCAGCGTAGAAAAATCTTTTTATAAGAGCCTATTTTTATATATTATCTTTTTTATAACAGCCGATTAATTACCGCGTCTTTCCAAGCAGGAAAGCACTCAGTTTAGCCACAACCGGTCGGTGATCCATTTGTTGATTGAGTCGTAAGCAGATTAATGCTATCAGGCAATAACTTAAATCGACCGTAGACTTAGCTGCGAGTACCTACATCGTGTTTAACTTATGAAGTATGTTAATATTTTCTATGAGAACATCGTTGACAGAAGACGTTTATAATTTATTCTCCTTATTTCACAATCGAAATTACTCCAAATTGGAGCCACAGTTCAATCCTACGCCGGCTGTTATGAGATTGTTCTGAGATTAGCGCGCACAGACGAACAGAAAAATGTAATTATGGTATTGGTATTGCGAAAAGCTAATAGTTCGAAAGATTTTACACGAGCCCCTTATAGTGAGATGCTCCACACCTCATTACTCGAGACGTAGACGGAGTCACGAGGGTGGTTGATTTGAAGACCAGGAGAGCCACCATCCGTCGTGCTTCACCTGCGTCTGCCCACTTCCTGCTGAAGCAGTTTGAAGAACGAAGATCCTTCAAGGCGGCGAATATGTCGGCGCACCTCGTCTAACGACAGGCGAGCGGTGCGGCGGCCGGGGAGCATATCTCGACTGGTGTGCCCGTATCCGCCTCTCTACACTTCGTTCCACGACGAGCTTGTCCGCGGGCACTGATTTTATGTATTTTTCACGGCATTAAAGCTTATTGTTATACAGTCAACGTATTTAATTTATCAAGTCCCGTGAGGGCCCTCACACATACACATACACCTCACCGATGTCTAAGAGCGCTCACGTGGAATGTTGTAGTAAAATAGTTAGCTGCTTTTGAAGCACATTCGTGTTTGTATTACGACATTATTACAGGTGATGAATCTTGTATTTACCAACACTATATTTAACACGGCCATTGACGGTTTGGCTGCTTCAAAATGAACCCTGTTTAATTCGGATAATACTCGCGCGTAGTATTAGGTAGGTTATTTATCTGCCGATTTATCTAACACTCTCGTCGCAAAGTGAAATAAATAAATAAATAAACGCTTACACACTGACAACCGCACTAGGATTCCCTGTGTTGCGGTTGGCATGGACATATACAAATATGTATGGCATGGCATGGACATAAGATCCACGACCCGAGAACAAATATTTATCTGTCACATAAACGTCTGCCCCGGTCGGGAATCGAACCCAGGACCCCAAAATCGACAAGCAGGGTCACTAACAATTATGGGTTCGACGGTCGTGAAATGTTTTAACTTGTTTCTGGAGCAGTGTTGGAAAGCGACGATGAGCGGGTTATTTATTTCCCTTTTACCGGAAAAAAAAGTATGTTACAATCGTAATAGTTGAGAATTTATTACAGCGCCATTTGTCGGATGACAGCACTCAGCATAAGCATGGCTCAACAAAACCCTTCTTGGCATGATTTTGGTGTTAAAATATCCATAGACGGAAGTGTTTGCATACTACCAGATGGCGCACTTGCTCCTTTCTTGGCTTTTGATATAATAAAGTTATAAACAAAGTTGTTGGTAACTTTATGCTGGCGCCATCTGTTGGATCAAAAACAAAATAAAATGCTCTGCGTATATATGTATGTATGTGTGTGTTCGCACAAATACAGTCGTACCGACAATTTTTTATATGAACATAACTTTAACTTTTCCGTTGACCCTATCTATTACCTAGATGACATTGATTACTTCATAAACTTTCTTAATTACGTTTCCTTGAAAAGTAATAAAAACTTTATCTTCTACCTCCATCTTATATTTTCCAACGACGTTTTAGGGTACAGCAATGAATGGAGCCACGTTTATAAAAATATTTCTTGAGTCAAACCTAATCAACTCGATGTGAAGTCGACCTTGACAAATTCACCGTTCGTTTTTCGAAGAATTTATCAAAATACACAAAAAGACCTTTTTTCAGGGACGGTAATATCGTGGTCACTTTTTTGTTGATAGAATCAGGTATTATTACATTTATAAAATAAAGTCTCTGTTTGTCTGTTTAATCGCGATAATTTCAAATACTTCTACACGGATTATATTTTGGTTTTTACCACTAGATAGTGGTATTTACGCGAAAGGGTTATATGGGAATATGATAAATTTACAAAACTCCTGATAAAAATGTGCACCTCATTAAGTAAAAGATCATGTTTCCGGAAGCGAGCTATAAATAAGCGTATGTCGGAAGCGATAACGTATTTCACGAGCTAAAAAACATCATAGATATGTTGACTTATAAGTTTATATTAGGTATGCCAAATATCATCTGAATATTGCGGTATAAGAACCAGATGAACATATGTAGAAGAAAATTGGCTGAATTGGGGCGGCCTAGAATACCCCCCCAATTCCATGCTGACAGAACAGGGTATTTATTGTAAGAGGCGACAGAAGCCAGCCTCCTTGGTGTTAGGGCTTCGCGTAAGCAGAGTTGTAATTAATGCATTAAATTTCTTAATGCATTAGCATTTTCATTAACCATTAAATCTAATTGATTAATGAG
>DWPT01000218.1:0-27851 GCA_018251895.1 Agathymus mariae mariae
ATATATATATATATAATAATTATATATATATGGATGAAAATTAGTATATAGGAAAAACATGGGATAACGCAAGCGATAAGTAATATATTGTATCAGTAGACCTTATCGTTACTAAAAAAATAATCATTCATTTCATTCTATGCGTATATATGTCATAATAGTACTTTTCTATAATTTATAGGTTATATGAACCTGTCAATTAATTGATTTTAATTCGCTTCAATATTACTAGGTTAGGTAATTTTATTTTTTTATCGGTTACGATTTGTTTGTAACATATAAAGATTAAATGTATGTATCTTATTGATTATATTTCCTGAGTGTTGTATGTATTAGGATTGCAGAATGTTATTGGAATAATAAGAATAGATAAATAAATATTACAGATAAAAGAAATACGTCGTTAACTATGTTACTTTTTTTTTAAGTATTGTAATATCTGCGCAAACAATATATATAAATGTCTGGTATATAAATGTCTAACCCGGGCGGAAATCGCACCCGGGACCAGTGTCTCGTTAGCATGACCAACAGTGACCTTTATTGAATCAGTTGTGCTGGCGAGTTTGTAGTATACATGGCGTTACGTATCAATTTTAAATAATACAAAATTTTAAATAATTTTAAAGTCTGGAACTGGATAGAAATTTGATACAAAATAATGATCGTACGTGCACACCAAACAGGTCAAGTTTTATGCGATAAAGTGCATTAAAATTTCCATTTCTTAAAATTATTTGTAATAAATGAACAGAGGTGCGAAGACATACGATGCGAAGCTCCGAGTTCACGGCCAACCGGTTATTGTGTAACGGCCTGCAAATATAAATACCAATAAACTAAGCCAATTGCACTTTACTGGTGTCATGCCTTTTAAGTTAAGTGTTTATTATTATAAAGATAGCCTGTCAAAAGAAAAAAAATTGCATTTAATTTCATACTGTCATTTTGAAGCGGCCTCCCTGTTTAAGTGATTCAAAAAATGGTAATGATATTTCGCACGTTTAATAACGATACGATCAAATTATGATAATATTAGCAAATAATTACGCTAAAGACAGATAGTATTGTACTGCATCAAAACCGACGATCAATCGACTAGTTATTAATAAATGCAATACACTGATAAGTTTAACATCAGTTTGTTTTACAACGGTCTTTTTGAAACTTTAAATTACCTAACATTTTTCTGACAGATCTCGACATAAGTCTCTCGTTTATAGCTCACGATTTATGTCCGAAATAAATATCACTTTATAATTATTATTTTTCGACATCCATAAAACTATTTCTATAATTGATACAAAGAAAAAAGAAATTCATCAAGATTAATTGATACATCCCAATACTGAAAATTTAATTAAAATATAAATTATTATAAATTATTTTAAAATTGTGAGAACCTTTGTAACTGTTAATTTTAAACACAATTTGTTCCACGGTCATAACATTCAACGAAGAAATTATTTATGTCACGTTTTATATTATGCACCAAAACGATTTATTCAAAACAAGTTATTCAATTTATAATGTTATTCAATATAGGTACATAATTAATTGTCCTAAAATGACATTACTTGAACAAACCGACATGTATACGAATTGTTCGGAAACTTAAGTGCTCTTCTACTACTCATACCATTTTTTTCAATTCATATTTAAGAAAAAAAAATCTCTGATGTTTATCTCCTTGATTCATGAGAAATCAATGTCTATGGAACATGTTTATCAAATTGATCTATTTTCTTTTTTGTTTACTAAAAATTAACAGTAACCCATTGACGTAATAAAATAATGATGTCTGTTATTTCCTGTAAGTAGAATAAAATTACATTTAGCTGTAAATTGACTTAAAATAATTAAAATGTGTAGGAAATTTAAATAAATAAACAAAACGACGATATTAATCATACAAAATACAGATACAAAACAGCCCTGTTGAATTAAACAATTAAATATAATAAACAATATTATTTCAATTTCCGAAAACATTTACAACGAAATTTAATAAGTATATTTTTAATCATAGCTAAATAGCTATTCAATTGTAAATTTAATTGAATGTTATTTTTAATATTACTTTATAACTATTAACATACTTCTTGCTGTATTTGTTATCACATCGATCTTATTTAATTTCGAGGTGTTCAATAATTCATTATCCCGGAAGTAACTTAAAATATTACACTTTAATGTTTACAAAATGAATAAACTATAGTGTGGTCGTGTTAAGGACAAACCTGTGATTCGATATAAAATGACATTCAATGATGTCATGCTCGATAAAGGCTCATACTTCTTATTTTCGCGGAAAATTCGCGCGGCAGAAAGTCAAAATCATGCTTACAAATCTACCTTACAATCTTAAAACAGTGTTGCAACCTTTCTCAAACCTTTATAACCCTATTAAGTATTATAACAGTTTATAACAACCATCTAACGTTCAAAACATGAGTAACCTTAGCTCGTAACGTTAATAAGTGTCTATCGCAACCTATTAAACGACGAAGTTAGCAACGCATGTTTAAACCAATAAATTTGCAATTGAAGCCGCATCGTATCGGTTTCACAATTTCTTCGAGAATGGAGGCCAAAGAGCGTAAGACGCAAGTTACGTAGTTACGTGTGGCATACGCGGTCACGATTGTTTATCATTTAACTCGGCCTGAGACACGACCGACGAACACGTGCAATACCTAATTATAGTGTCCGATCATCACTTCTTTACCACTATAATAACGAGCAAATTAATAGGTACTCGATTGAGCAAGATCTCGTGTCTCGTGTCTCGCCAACTTATTTTATTTATAAAATTCCGTCAACTAATTATATCTTACATAAATACGTATGTAATAGGGAGTGTAGGAAAATTCAAAAATTGTATAAAAATACTGTTTTTTTATTATATATTTCATTAAAAACCCTCAGTTTTGAATTATTGCGATTCGTTTATTTTAATCGATTCTTAATACATGACATTCACACATTCATAGCATTCTTACGAATAATTTCTATGTTACAATTTTTTTACTATCATCGTTTTTCTTACTGTTGTCAATACAAATTATGTTGAAAGTTCGACGATAATAAAGCTAATTAATTTTTATACCAACCTATCAGCGTACTTAGACGGACAAGTGAGGGCAGCAGCATTTTTTGGACAGATATTTGTAACGATTATACA
The DNA here is from genome assembly GCA_018251895.1 of Agathymus mariae mariae. Lineage (NCBI taxonomy): Eukaryota > Metazoa > Arthropoda > Insecta > Lepidoptera > Hesperiidae > Agathymus > Agathymus mariae. Next base: position 3,185 of record DWPT01000218.1, read on the forward strand.
CAGAGTTCACCGTAAGGATTTTTGGAAATGTATCCATTAAGAGATTGAAATGGGATGAAAACCTTAGTATGAAACTTGTTATTTGGCACGTGTAATCCATAAAAAGGTATTATACATATGCATTGAAATAACAGTTTCCTTACAGGCCCAGCGCATGCAGACAGCTGTGCGAGAAACAAATTTTACGCATAAGATAAGACTCGTTTGGTATCGATCAGGAAATTGTTTCAAAAACTGGTTTTGTTAAGCGGCTAAATCTTTGTATACATTCCGGTACGAGTATAGGTTGCCGTGTTTAACAATTTTTCAGAAAAACTAAAAGTGAGTACCCAAGTGTTCATAAATTCATAAATATTGTTTCAATAAAGCGTTAGCTATACTAACTTAAAACCTTATAAAGAGTTTCTATCATTAACTGAGGTTTATTTTAAGAAAAAGTTTTTGGGAACTGTTAGGGTATAAATTTCACTCTCTTTCAATACGATTTTTATAGAACATTGTATTTCCACGTATTTAATAACTGTACAGTTGATGTACATAAAGCATGAAATTAGGTAGGAATTCTAGATGATGTTAAAGTTTTCAGATGCAAATGCAATTCCTTGGATTTAATAGTTTAAACTTTAGTATAATACCAGTCGCGTAAATAAATAAACTCTTGCGTATCAACATCCAATTATTGAATCAAGTGTATTTTTTGCGGTAACATTCAAAAGGCGCACTTCATGAAGATATTTTGATAAATAGCATCTTACACTAAAAGGCAATGAAATGCAATCTAATTCTCAAGTGTTTTATTTTCATATAGAACGCCTTATTATTAAGTATATATATATAATAATAATAATGCTCTTTATTGTAAACCATAGCACGGACATTATTTAAGAGCAATTTCATCAAGATAATTATGCAATAAGCGGTCTTGTCGCTCAAAAACAATTTCTTCCAGACAACCTTAAGGTTATAAATGTAATTAGAAGGGTTTACTAAGTAAAATTAAATAACAGGATAAGTAAAAGACAGCTTGTAAATAACAATGAATAAGATGGGATTAGAAAAGTAGGGAGAACACAAAAACAAAGTTGTGAGTAATATTCTCTGACATATATGATAATTACAAGATTTAGAATGCTAAAGGATAGCACGGCGTCACAGCCAGATCACATGTTTATAATTAGAGCCCGATATTTCGGTTGCAAAACAATGATATATTTTTGTAGTACCTTGCAAAACGCGACCTAATTCTTGAGCCTAAAAGTGCTTTAGCATTTGTATTAAATATTATTTAAAATTTGTAATTAAATTTTAAAACCTTTTAGAGATAAGAGGGTTTCAAAAATTAGTAAACAAGACACAAATTAATATACAATGTTAGACTAGGTATTGAATATTAAACTTGTTAACAAAGAACTTGAGCTTTGAACACCTGGGCGAACTAAGTAGCGGGCGCCTTACTATTGTATAATCATAACATCCAGAAAAACCAGCAATTGGGTAGAACAAAATATTATACGATATAACCGCATTTAATTAAAAAATAATCGTTTTAATATTAATGGAATTAAAATCGTCAATCGATTAATCAATTAGTATTAATTTACTTTGCAACAATCCGCAAGCACATTGTATGATGGTACTATACATGCATAGAACCTCCCTACCTCACACAAAGGAAAACATACAATATATACTATCAGACATTGTGCTTGAAGATTGTTGAAAAGTAAATTAATACTAATTTAATGACGATTAATTTCCGCAAAGTAACGCCTGATACTATCAACTAAATCGATGAATCAACAACACTATGCAATTTCTTTCTTATGAAGTAATTTTAGGTATGGACGTCATTTTCTCATGATGTTTTCATCTGTCAAATTTATAAATTTGAATTAGGCAAATACTCTTTTCTTATAAAGATAACGGTCGCATGCAGGATTAAAAAATAATTCTCTAACTACTACATTTCACACTAGCTTATCACAAAGCATAATATTGGCATAATAAATATCTCGAATCTAACATCCACCACGGTTCTAGTTCACAAAGATATTATCTAAAACTAAATTATTTTACTGCACACAGTATCCTTCGAAATGCTACAACTAGTGGTAGGAGTATTTTGAAATTTGCAGGTTCTCTTTTGTGCCCACACGAGATTGCACGACGATGTGACCGCAGCTCATCCCGAACCTATCACGAAAGTGTGAGTAACGATCGGTTGCAAAACTGTGAAATATGTTCAAGTAGCTATTTGCCGCCAGCTATTTAAATCGTAGAATGTATTCCTAGATATATAGCTACAATTGAAATGTAATCTATTGTTGTATACTTAAAAGCGTCTTGCGGAAACAACCAAACCTTATCTTACGCAACGTACGAAAATGGTGATAAATTTTATTATGAATTAACATATGAAGCATACTAATATCAAGCATAAAAGTATTTCTGATGAGTTTAAATGTATCAAATGTAGTTCCAAACGTAAAATCTAATTGTAAACATATCCTCACTTGTGGACTGAGATGCTTCTTACAAAAAAATATACAATTTTTTGGCGTATTTGATTCAATTTCTAAACTTATTTGAGTCCACGTGTAGCAGTTCGTTCAATGATTACATATATTACTCGTATGTTCGTAGAATTGACGAACAGTAATAATATGTCTATAATAAATTAGGTATAATAAATTAGGGCAAGGAATATTTTTGGGCGCCTAGCTTTTTTTAATGATAAGCATTTTGTTTCGGTCATTTAGCGAAGCCACTTTGTCTCCGACATTGCCAATGAAATAAGTCAAGGTTTCTCGCAGTAGAGCATGAATTCGACATTTACTTAAGAATACAGTGGATTTAGAATATAACGACATTGAAGGGACCGTGTAATTTCGTCGTTATATCCGGGAGTCGTAACAGGCATAGGTGAAGACATATAGACACACACAGTAACGTAATGTAACTACATTCATTCGTCGCTATAGAAAAATTGTCGCTATAGCCAAGGTCGTAATAAATGAAATCCACTGTATTATAATTGCTATAAGTCTGTACCGTGTTCGTATGTACTGAAAATTTTACTATTACTCAACTCAATGCATTGTACACTCAATGCAACTCAATTTATGTAACAATGTAATATGTATCTAATCACAATTAAATGAATTTGTTACAAAAAATTTTAGTTTCATTCGGCAATACTAAATTACTACAAAAGTGGGTTTTTTATTTGCTTTGCTTCTTTCAGCGTTGTGTACATATTTAAAAACATTATGTTAAATTTGACGTCTGCGTAGATGTCAGATATATATACAATTTTGACAAATAACTCATCATTATCACAAAATTGGTACTGTTCTTCAGTCCAGCTTGTTCAAATAGGAGCAAAATTTACATATACTTTTGGTTTTTTGCTTGAATAGCTAAACCATTCAGTACTCTAACAGAATGACACTAGAAAATAATTGGATTATTCTATGACGTTTTTTTAAACAGAAATAGTTGTAGCTTACAAAAACATTACCAGTAATCAGTGAGTTACAACGAGTCATTATTAGGTATGTAAAGATAAATTAGATTAATTATAAAAACGACGTAATATAGTCTAACCGTGTGACAGATATCAAATAGGAGTGTACAAATAATTACAACAATAATACAAATAATATAAAAAATAGTTTCTTATGCACAGAAATTTCGTTATTTCTAAGCCGTACATAAAGTTAACAATTTGCTTTCTAACTTTGAGCAATTTCGCGTGTCGTCTTCCAATTACCATATAATGGCAAGCGACGTTCGGTGTGCAACGAAAGAATTAGAACAAGTTGTTACACGGAACAGGTTAAGTAATGTTTGATGCTCTCGGTAACTTGTTTGACACAGAAATTCAAGCAAATTTGGTAACGAAAATAGACAAACGAAATTATACTTCCAAGTAACAAATTGACGGTAATATCAATTTTTACGTTGGCTTTGTATACTCATGGTTATTTATTGACTATCTAGGTATCTAGGTTACGTAAGTGAGGGTTATTTTATTTGTTAATGACTACATGGTACGAATAAGCATATACGGAAGAAAGAAGATGATGGTTGCTCAGTAACACGCTACAATAATGAAATGAAATGATGGCTTACCAAGATAACACGACTCAAAGTGGACTCTATAGACAATGACATAACCAAGACCCTTATAGTAAAAGTAGCGTGTTGCATATTACGTTGTAAAGATGATAGATGCTCTCAACACACTATAACGATGAAATAAAATCGAGCAAGCCATATCAAGATATAACAACTAGAAGTAAACTGCAGATAAGAAATTAACCAAGATCCTTGAGCGAAAGTAATACGTTAAAAAATATGAACCGATGAGTTAATAAAATTATTTATTTATTTAATATATGTATATTGATACCAATTACAGTACAAATGCCAAGCTAAATGCTTTCCCTTCCAATTAAATCTTGTAAATGTATTTGCTAAATAATGTATTTGCACTCGCTACTCGTCAGTCGCAATAAGTAGGAGATGTTCTAATACATTTGAAATAGTGTCATGATTGTCACTACGAGGGTGAGTGACCTCATGAACGTAATTTAACAGACATTAGCGTTTAATGTCACCCGATACTAATATAGCACTTACTCGTATAATAGTTTTACCTCGTAATAGTATCCTGAAGTTGATATTTAAAAATATATGTAATTTAAAAACATGGAATACTTCAAACAAGTATTAAAATATTTAATAGCCAAAAAATAAAGTTAATCTTAAAAAGAAATTACAATGAATGCATATTACCAGGCCTCTGCGGTAAACGCTAACTAATTGAGTCTAACTAAATTGATGATTAAACGAACTTACCTGTAAGTGACGTTCTATCATAATTATGTGAGGTCTACGAGTGTATATATAATCTCGAGAACGAAACACTGAAGCATAATTGAGTGTAACGGCGCCACATCCGCGAAAGATCGGCGTGATTATGAGTGCAAGGCCTTTTAAATATTTAGTAATCAGATAGAAATCATTTCATATCATAAATCTCAAGATCGGATTGCTGTAAGTTTTTCAAAAATGTTTTATTAACATTTTGTATAGTAAAAAACGTCAATGGCGCTGTACTTTCGTGAAAATTTATCTTCCCAGATGACACTAACAAGTAAATATTAAACCAAAAAAATACTTCAATTTGAAGAAGGTGTGTGTTTCTTAGTTTCATCTCAAAAAGACAAAAGTCGTGAGTACCCGTTACAATTAAAATGTATCATGTCTGCGTTGATGTAATTTAAAATTATTTTCAAACGTATGTGAAATCGACAGCATTACAAACATGGTCTTTTCCCCTCCTAATTAGGAGAACATTGAACTCAGCAGTGGGAAAAATTATGGTTAAAAATTCATACTCTAAATCTTTGTATATATATACTTTTGTACATAAACTGATACATATAATTTATCGCTTCAACAACCTTGTTGCGGCGATCACTAATGTCTCTTTGATATGAGATCAATAAATATAAAATAATGACTATAAAGTTAATAAATATGATACAAAAAATAGAGATTCCCGATTAGGCACAGTCTAATTTACTGCCCTTGCCCTAGGCAATATTCAATGAAAATTTGCGGTTACGATTACACGTGTTACAAACAGTAGTGGCTAATAAGTTATCTCAAGGTAAAAGTCATACACACAGATGTGGACGCAAACTTATTTATTTTGTGTTATTGGTGTTAATTATTTCATTTTTACATAATGTCATTTTTATTAATTTTCGACAGTATTAATATTTAATTAATATTGACTACAGGTTAATAACGTCATGGTTTTAATTCAAACAAAAAAAAATGTTCCAAGGTATTTGTTGAATAAACGAGAATAATATTACCTTGTTTTTGTTAAAATATCACCATAACTCTTGATTTAAATCAGTACAGTTTTAAAACTATGCAATACGTTTTTGTAAAAATATATTTTCAAATCGTAAAAAGTAAACTGCCTATAGGATTCATATTCCAATAACATTTTTAGATTCTGCATTAATATATTGATTAATAAATTCTATTGTCAAAACTACCATTTCATAATTTTACGAGAACCACTTCTTAATAACGAAATGTTACCACTTAGTGAACAGTAAAACTACTCTTGACAATCTTACAAATGGACAGACACTGATAGAACGATGACAGTCACATTTTAAGCAATCAGAGATCATTATGATTAATAACTTGTATTTCGAAAATAATTGTTAATCAAAGTGCAGATCGAAAAATGGGACAAAATAGTACAAATTACATAACACAATCTCAAATAACAATTTCTACGCGCTATTGCATAAATCAGTTAAGATGAATGAATTGACATGTTTTCCGAATGTAATGTTGTAAGATTTGTTTTGCATAAGTTTATGAATACGATAATTGAGATAGACGAATCCGAAATAATTATCTTGAATTTATTTTACCTAAAAGATATTAATGTTGATCATGATTTTTGTTACTATTACCATTGGAGCATGTCAATAATTCTCTACTTTATGACATACTTGGAACAATTTTATATTTATTTTTTATTTATTCTCATAAATACCAAACTCAGGTATCAATCAATCAATCGAAGCGTCTAAAAATTCTTAAGTAACCTAATAATAATAATATATAATTAAAAATAAAATACCAATTGTAAAAATGTAAAATAAATATGTCTTTTTATTCTTTTATTAATTTTATTTTATTTCCAATAAAAACACTTCGTGTAATTATGACTATGTTTCAATAGCAAATATTTGCTACTGTGCCTGGACTATAATAATTTCAAATTAAATGTGAAGTGGTTGACTGTTCTCCATGACCATAATCGGATTTAACAACATGTTCACATCTCCCAACAATAACATGTTATGCTTGTTACCAAATGTTGTTAAAAATCATGACAGAACTTGTTATCTTATCTATGTATCATCCAGACTTAATTATCTGGAAATATTGATGGTGTCTAGGTCACCGGAGTGGAGATTTTTTTGTTATTATACCTTATATATAATTCAATTAAAATAGATTTAGCTAAGCCAGTACTATAAAAAAATGTTAAAAGAGGTGAATTTCAATACTTTTTAAAATAACATCTACTAGTTTGGTCGTAAAAACACCACTAACGTCTAAAAATATTGTAGTTCCAAGGAATACAAGACGTACATCGATTGATCAATACATCTTTTTTATATCTTGCTTCTAAATTATTGCATTTACTTACCTTTATCCTATATTTCGTGTTACCAAATCACATGGAAAAGTTTAATTAAGGTAATATCTCATAAACATAAAATATTATAAAATAAGAATTATTATATCGTATCTCATTCTTCCAAATTATGTCGCTACACTACGGCTATGTTTATTTAAATCAAGTAGTTTACGTTTATTTTATTAGTGTGAGTGAATATTTTTCTTTTGTATTTTAATTGTATTGTTAGTATATAGAAATATACAAGCTATGAGACAGTAAAGAATAAACACACTGTATATTTCATACAATGTAGGTGCAGCGTCGAATGCTGTACGTCGCTAAGGAATAAACGAGCCTTTACATAATGGAATGTGAAAACTGTAGTTGATATGTTTGCGAATAACGTAATAATTTAATATCAAATTACAGTGGACAAACTTTGTCCAAAATTGGAGGCACGTTTGCGTATCATCTTAATGTGATACAATTCTTCACGCTTATTGACTACCGAATAGTCTATTGTTATGAAAGTAACGCAATCTTTCACAAAGCTCTACTGGCTTGGTCATAAAAACTCTCTTTTACAGAGCTCTCTTTTACAAAGCACATCTATAGCTAATCCGTTCTAATCCAGCAATATTCTTTAGAATCCTCCAATAAAAAAGTTTTGAAGCCATCGTATGCCAAATTGTTGAGTGCGACTTAGTTGAGTGGGATTTCAGTTTAGAAAATGTTTTATGCTATTTTCTTCTTAAATACACTTCTAAAACACAATTATACAATGAATTACAATTTAACATAACGAATGATAGCCTTATCCGGTTCTTATATGTATAAAATTGAAAGCGACAGGTAACATGCTAATGTAATTTTGATAAATTTACTGCATTCATCTTCAATATTCTAGTCGTGTTACACATAACTGACCTTTTTTTTTAGGTACCCGGTGCAGTGGGAGCTGCAACCAAATCATGTGGAAATCTTACCGCACTAAAACCCCCCCGGTGACCTCTTGCGGCGCTAAGTACACCTAGCCTTAGCCAGTTACGGTTACCAATGATTAGTGTGTAACCTTTAAATTAAGATACAACTTACAAATTTTCGCCACGGGGTAATCAATAATGTAATTGGAAGTTCTAAATTTTATGTTAATATAATGACGAATCGATGCCAATGTGTTCCACCTTGTGGCACCCGATATAAGAGAAACTTGTCTGGGCGTTGTATTTAAAAAATGTCAACAACTACGTTAATTTCAAGAAGCAATAAAATAAAATCTGCTTCGATTATAATATTGAATGCGTGAAATAATATGTTCGTTTTAAATTATTCAGTCGATTTATCAACACCTGATACTGTTTGTAAAATGTGACATTTAAAGTGTGGAGTAACTCTAATCTGCGTGGCTGCCTATACTCCTTTGTTGATCAACTTCTATGATAGAAGTTAATCAACATGTTTCGGTAGTAGTATAAGAGAGCGACGCTACAGTAATTATTTTGATGTTACGAATGTGGCCATGATACTCTTAGGGTGATGGACGAATTATGACATTTTCAAAATTCGTTACGCGCAGAGAAAATATAAGATTGAATTGCCTGAAATATGAATCAAGTTAAATCGTCTCTTCGTCTATTGTAGAGCATAAAAAATTAAGTAACTCGGAGGTACATAGGATATATGCATATATATACTATTTAAAAATATACGATAACTATGCAATAATTTTGTAATGATTGTATTGTAAAAAATAAACTTTTAACCAATTAAATGTTTAATAAAAAATTTAATACGTTTATTGAGAATTACTTTAATAACCTTGGTTTTTTTGGTATTAAACACGTCACAACATTAATAAACAAGATTGATATAAGCCGAAGCTTGTAACATATTAACAACTAACTCAATTAGTCAAATTAATGTTCATTCTCGGATCTTAAATCAGTTTCTTGAACGTATCCGTGCATGCATGCGTACTTACTTAGGTTAGTGGTAGGTATAAATACAAAAAATCAGTGACTCATATGTTTAATGAGATTCTAAGAGATATTAATAATAATAAGGGAAATTTGCATCATCATGATTGAACCGTTGGGCTCTAATCACAATATTTTGGAGTTAAAGCCAAAGTCCGCCACTCTGGCCAAGTGCGAAATGGAAGGTTCCTTCGAGAAAATTACGGAGAACTCTAACGTGTGCCAGTTTCCTTCCGATGTGTACTTTCACCGAAACAAGTGATAGATAACTTGTAACATTCACATCATTTGAAAAATTAGGAGGTCCGTGCAGAATTCTTAGTGAGCCTCCACCTGATCAAACCACTAACCAGGCTACATTTCCTAAGAAAAAAAAATGTTTACTCTGTTAGGATTTTAAAAATAAAAATGAAATAGAACTTTTGAGTTTCTTGCCTGTTTCACTCAAAAGAAACGTTCAATGTTGTAATCAATGCTACTTTCATGTTCTAGTGACAGATTACTTGACTTTATTTGAGATACTGTTATAGAATAAAAACCTTTTATTTTAATTACCCTAATATTTTTTTAAGATGAACATTTTTTGTTACTTGGCAACAGCAAACAGGCAAAGAGTCTAGTGTGAATGTTTTTACAATCGGAAGACATCGTAACCATCTCGCATCTCATAGAACTAGCTAATTCTGTGTAATTTTCAGACATTGGCCATAATTAACTTCTTATCAAAACATATTTTTTGAAGCAACACACAGTGTTTCTACCTTCATAGAAGAAATAGTTTTGTATCTGCACATTTTAAGGGCATAAACCGCAATTTAGAAAGTTAAAAGCGATTTAAGGCTGTTAAGCTTAATAGAGGAGAATAAATCCGAGGAGAAATGCTTTCCGCACAAGTACTTATAAGGGACTAACCTTCTTGGAGACAGATATTACACGTGAGATTAGTACAATAACAATACACCCTTGTTCTGATTTCCATATTATACACATTGAATAACGATGAACAAACAAAGCTTTACTACGAAGATCGCTTAGGTAAATAGTTAAATGCCCAGCTTATAAGTAACAGTATGAAAACGGTTGTCATCACAGTTTGGATACAATTGCTCACTGCTAAATATGACGTGTCTCTTCCCACAACTAAGCGAAGTATGCGGAACTTCGGTTCAAATTTTTTTTTTAGGATTTAAGTATTGGAAGTTGTCAGAATGACCAACGTCTCCAACAAGGTCTAATAATATCGGGCAAGACCGACAGCATATATTAATAACTGTAATTAATAACAATTTATTTAATGATACTTAAGAGTCCCACACTTAGATTCCCTGAGTTGTGGGTGGCTTGGACATGCTTAAATGAGTCATCATTAATAATCAAGCCCTAAAGCCCTAATCAATGATACCAATTCTCCCATTCTTTTACATAAATATCTTTCAAGGCCGAGAATCGAACCTTCTTCACCTCGACGCAAGGTGAAACTTCCAGGAGCATTGACCAGACACCTATCCTCCTGGGATCTTAACGCCGAGGTCTTGTCGGAAGTGTACAGGCGTTGTGCAGAGTAACGCGAGCGCGGAGAGCGCCTGGTCCCCGAGGAAGTACAAAGGTGGTGGAAATCCGCTCAGCGCTCATTGTTGGAAAAGTAAAGGAGGCGACTTGAGTATTAAGTGATGATTACTGCTTACATTAGTGAAAACCATATTAAATCGGTTAGGCCGTTTCTGAAATTTGCGTACATAAACATACAGACAAACATACACAAATTATAACGACTATTATTTAAGTTCTATTACGTTAACAAAGGCCCCAAATAATAGTTTTATTATATGTATAAATTTATGATAATTATCCAAATAATAAATAATACCAGTAGTTTAAAATATTCAGCTACACGCTTCGTAAACGTAATAATATTGTCGATAACACGCATAAATAATTATTGGATACTTTGTTGCGAACTGGTTCACATTACTTTTAATGCGTTATGAATAACAAGTTTGACACAGACAGCAAAATATCAAAGTCGTCGTACGCACTTGAAATATTGTATTCAAATATATTTGTTGTTTATTCAGACGTGTTTATTCAGCACCAAGAGGAGTCCGTTCACCTCAGCTCCTACTTTTCGGAATGTATCCCTAGAGTGTACTGACCGTCATCAATTGTTGGGAGTCGAAGTTTCTTCGAACCTCAGCTTTGGTCGGTTCATCGTGTCCAAGGCTAAAGCGGCTGCAATGAAACTTGGAGTTCTTGCGAAGGTGCGGCAGTACTTCACACTGAATCAACTTTTAACCCTCTACAAAGCCCAAGTTCGACTGTGTGTGGAGTACTGTTGTCACATTTGAGCTGGTGCTGCCAATGTTATCTATCAGCATTGGACTCGATGGAGAGGCGTGCAAAGAGGCTCATTGGTGACCCAGATCTGGTCGGAACCAATCTGTAAAGCCTTGAGCACAGGCGCAGGGTTCCCAGCCTCTCAGTCTTCTATAGGATGCATTTCGGAGAGTATGCGCAGGAATTGTTCGACATAATTCCCCCATCGTTGTTTCTCCATCGAACTACTCGGAGTACGGCGGGTATCCATCTTTACGTAGTGAAGGTACCACTTGCACGGACGACGCGGTTTACCTCTTCATTCATAATCCGCACTGCAAAGGACTGGAATAACTTGCCCGCGTCGGTGGTCCCGGTTACTTACGATATGGGAGTGTTCAAGAGGAGAGTGAATAGTTATAATATAATAATATTATATTATAACTAAATTATAGTTATATTAAAATAATATTATAAGTTAATGCGTTCAACATCTTAGACTTCATCACGACTTAACATCAGGTGGAATTGTTGTCAAGCATTAACTTATCTTATGTAAAAAAAAAAAATTATGTATATTAGCACTATTAATAAAATTGTACTGGGCCGAATCTGCATATTTATTATTTTTAATTATGGTAAGTTTTACTTTATTTAGTCATTTTCGGTAATAGTCGGTATATGTATCAAATGGCAGCAAACAGATATAAATGGATATCAGTCGTACTTGCTATATTAGTAATTAACCCGTAATGTTTTGGGTCATAGAAATGTTATGGACATGGATCTACCTGTTCCTACGAAATATGAAATAAAACTTAGGAAAATATTTTATGAGAACAAAGTGTTGACTGTTGCATTCACAGGCCGGCAACGCACTCTCAATTCCCTAGCATTGTACGTTATCATGGACAACAGTGACCACATACCATCAAGTGAGCCGGACACCTATACTTTCGTCTCTTGTATGTATAAAAAATAAAGTAGGAATACCGATACCTAAAACAATGTGAAGTATAAAACTGGGAATTAATCGAATTCCTAATGAAAATAAATAAATACTGATGTTGGTGTATCGAAATGTATATACAATGAAATTTATTAGCAATGTGCGAATAACCTACGACAAAACACATCAATTTTTAAATTATACATATTTATACATATACTATAAAACATGAAATTATAATTAATAAACCCTTCAAATTTTGTAAAGTACTGTTGAATCTTTATTTTTGCTTAAACAGAATATTAAAAAGTACTTGATATTATTTTATTATTATCTAAAACGCATGCGATTCAGATAAAGAACTGTAATTTAAATTCACAAATTTATTATGTTACCAGTAATCTGCCCTCGTTTCGCTTCAGAAATATTTCGCCATACGTTAGGAAACAGCATCCGCATTGTTTTAGGAATAAATGTTTTTTTTTATCTATGAATTTGAAACCCAATTTTTTACAATAAATTATTTCTCCATAAAATGTACATATTGATGATGAAATGTACATATGAAATAGATTCATATATTATATATAAATTAACCATATTTTTAATATCATACTAAATTCTATCACTAAATCAGCTGTTTGTTCGGTGAGATTATAGAATTACTGGATTATACGGTAAACTTCAAAGGCATTCTTATTGGTTGGCATATTCTTGGTTGGACTTTATATGGTTTGATATATATTCATGAACATACTACTTTACTTACTTAAGTGTCGTCTGTAACTGTAATAATATAACCTTCTTAGGATTTTCTTTCCGCGTCTTCTTTCTAGACCAATCACAGTAGGGATTTATTGAAGCGACGCCGAAATTTCATTTTCGAAACGTGTTTACAAAAACCAAGTCAGTTAAATTTCATTTCATTTCCGTTAAATTTACACTTAATTTAAACAATCTAAATAACTTAACGAAATGCGAAAATTGATCATAGAAGGTACTAAAATGTTTGCTACTAGTGCTATTAATTTATTAACATGCTACAAAGCACATATTACCCTGGTTATTTTGTGTATGTGGAGCGTAATCTCTGGAACCTCGTCACCTATTTAGTAGGTATTACTAATATTATGTGTAAATGTTAAATACTAATATTTTTTTTTTTCTTTAAAGAAAAGGATAGGTTAGATTCACAATAATAAATAAAGTATCATTAAAAAACCACATAACAAATACTCTTAAACCTGTTATATAAATTTATTATCAGTATCTATTAACATACTTGTATTAGTTATAAAAACATTATTCCCAAAGTAAAATTGTCCACGAATTATGCATACCTTTGAATCACAACATCAACTACATGGTCTTGTTGTCTTAAATCACAATAAAAGGTAGACATGATTGTAGTTACAATGACTACATTTGAAAACTTGCCAGGAATTTCGTATTAAAGAAATAAGTTTTACAACTTTGTATATAAACGCTGTACCATTTGGACAACGGAGATATATCGGAGTTTTAAAATTGAGAGAGTCTAATTTCTCACAATTAGTATATACCCGAGGTTACTCCTGTACTCTTTCTTCATAAAAAGCCATGTTTTTATACATAATTGTATTACTACGGTGTCACGTAACAACGTAACAAAACAAGCATTTTTAAAACAAGATTACACTCCAGTGACTAGTGTTTTAAAATGATTAAGGGAAAAAAATACTAACTGTCGTTAGTGCATTATCTATTTAATCAATTTCCTAACAGCGACTGAGTGATAGCCTCCCCATCATTACATATTATATATGTAAATGTGAGTTCTAAAGCAAAACTTTCGATTGAACTTTTGTGCATTGAAGAACTGCGCTTTGTCTAATCTCACAGACCTAAACTTGAGCTGAGAGTGGATTAAATGTAGAACTTCTTTGAATTAATTCTTTTTGAACTACATTTATAAATTTTAACATACGTGTAATTAATTTTTTCAAAAACAATACGGGTATCTTACTGGAATAACTGTATTCGATTATGTAGTTAACGAAGCTGGACTAAATATTATATTCAATTTCATAGCTTGAAAATATCATCGACAACCCTATATTATGCTTTTGACTGTGGTCCTATCTTGTATAATCCCTAATCATGGCCTGACCTTTCTAAGATTCTTGATTTAGTAATTTGGGTCGACAAAGCCTTTTCGTATACGCATGCACCACGCACCACATACTAGCATAATGCGAATTTGTGAATGAAGATTTTAGGGTATGTTGCTAAAAAAACTATTTTCATTCTAAAACCTAAGTATGTAAAATTGACCGATCGTTTATAAATTTGATCAATATCTATGGAAACAGCTGTACATGCAATTCACGTAAGGTTGCAATAACTTTGCAAAGAACCGTCAAATCAATCAATTAAGGAACAAAATAGACCGGCACGCGTTAAATTGGGTTAATTACATCCAAAATATTTTGTAACATTACGAAATAAGAAGGAAATGTGTGACTTAATGTATTGGAAATCATCTTGGTAAGTTATTAATGACCAGTTCCACAGAATAAGTTCAAATAAAACAGACGCACAGATTAACACGCCACGTGAATAAAGATAAAATTATAACTGTTGCAGTATTGTAGTTTATAAGTGAATTCCATGTCGGTCACTGCTTCCTTCTTAGTTTTTAGTTAGTTTAGATTTAGTGACAAATTTGATCACATTCATAATGTTATAGAAACGCATGGGCAGCTGTGACCAAATATAAATATATAACCTGTCTGCTCGATTACCCCACTTTATTTGAAATAATATGTGCAGTACATTAGTCGAGACTAGTATAGCGAACATCGATGGATGCCTAACTTAGTCATGAGTTAATTTTGTGTCACGAGCACGCTTTGGGATTTTTTATAATTCATACATTATTAAGATCATTATAATTATTACAATCGTTTGAACGTTGATTACGGCAAGGAAGATACGAGTTCAAATACTGCAGGTGCCTCCAATTTTTCAAAATATATACGTTTTGTAAATTATTTATCACTTGCTTCGGAGAAAAAAAACATCGTGCGGAAACCTGCATACCTGAGAGTTTTCTACATTATTCTCAAATGTGTGTAATGTTTGCTAATCCGCACTTGGCCAGCATGACGACGGGCTATGGCTTTAACCTTTTACATTGTGTGAGGAGAACCGAGCACAACAATATAACCTTTATAACTTCATATATTATAAACATTTTTATGTAAGAACTTACAAATGAGTTCTTTCATCTCCATCTCAGAGTAATAATATTTCTGTCACAGACTCAAAAGACTATTGACGGTTGCAGTTACCACTAATTACCATACTGAAAACTTGTTTCCTACTTTCAACAAAAAACTAACTTGTACACTACATACACTCTAATACAGGTTCGAACCATTGTATGCATTATGTATAGAATGCATAAAAGATCTTTTGCATGTCTGATTATGTTGTCATACTTATGGAAGACCAGAAATATTGTTGGAATTATTTCTGATTTAACTAACTGTAATGGAGTAACGTGTAAGCAGTAATATTTGAATCTTACGATCTAATATAATCGTTAAAAATTTTATATTTATTCGATAATTCCTTACGTGGATTATTTTGTCAACTAGTCAGTATACATTAGATTAATGGGCTCGATAGACGTTCATATATCGAAGGGTCTTTATACGTAACATCATGCTTACAAAAAAATCAATACAAGAATCCATAAAAAAATAATCCACAATATCATCAAGTCGGAAGAACTAGTGCTTCCTACTCAACATGTTTTTTTATCAAAAACAAAACTATGTAAAAAAATCTATGACTCAAAAATACGCAGTGGAAAATTTGAAAATAAATCAATACTTTATGAAAATTTGAATCTGTATTTGTTTAGTTAGAGTTGGGAATACATCGAAGGATGTGATCTTATATCTTATCACATCTGGTGTATAGTGGTGTAGTATATTTTGTTTGAACTTTTCGTTTGGGAGATGGACTATAGTTTCAATATAGTATAACATAAGAGAAAATAAGGTACTGTCTCCTTTACACAGTAAAATAATGAAAGGTGAGCAACAAGGTTGTACGAGTTTCTCATTCGTATTTTGATACGAGTGAACTTTTACAAAAAAAAAAAGAATGAAAGTTAACTATAACTGAATAGAAATCTGAAAATATCACAGTGCGTAGCTGTCTTTATGGAGGGCTTGGGTCTCTTCTCATATAAGGAGGAAAAAACCACCGCACCGCAATGCGCCACCACAAACTCCACGAATGTGGCCAAGAGCCGACTAGCAGACTGAACATACTTATGAGAACATATATTCATGTACACAGCTTTTCTCGCCAAGTTTTAGTTGACCGTCTCAAATGACAATTTATTTCTAACAGACACAATTTTACCATGTTAGAGTAAAAAGCAGAACTCAAACTCTCTTACACTGAGAACCGATGTTCAAGCCAGCTGATGATCACTGCTTCTAATTTTTTTAATAATCAATTTAAAAAATCTACGAAAAAATACTACGAACCACGTATAAATATTAAAATAACATCGCGTGATATATAATTGATTTATATCGGTTCACTATAAAACAACATTTGATAACAATATTAGATATATACGTTATAAAAAGCTAATTTAGCTTTACGTGCAGACATCAAATTGCCCGACTAATTACTGAGTAGCTAGAATAACATTCAAACCGTGAATAGGCGCTACGGGCTGTTGATTCTACTAAAAGTAATTATAGACTTCATCAACAATTAAGTTTTTGCTTTATGCTGAATATAAAAACAGTAGTGCCATCATATGTTTTTCTAAGTTTTTGTCTAACCTTGTACTCGGACAGACTCAAGTCCCGTTGAATTTTTTAAGATAGAGATTAAATTAAGTCACAAACATGTTGGTACTTTGATTGATAAAATGTTTATAAAAAACTTAACTTTGCTTAAAGTTCTTTTACCTTGTTTATTGTAAACCTTTGTTGCAACGGTATTGATTATTTCTAAACGAATTAAAAGATCCATCACTCACAAATCTATACTTGTGTGGTCTATACATATCTTGATATTGTATAAGTTGTAAGCATATAATTTGTAATGTACATGATACAAGTAGATATATAAATAATTTTAGTATTTTAAATTATGAATGATATTAAGTAAGTAAGTAAATGTTTTAGATACATTTAATAGGTTTAGATAAACAATTTAAATTAATCATACTAATTAAAATTATCTACACAGACATTAAATTTTCCATCATAACAGCATTCATAATCACTCTGTATAATGTTAAAATTGTAAAAGTCAAATTAAGGTATAAGAACTCACATGAAAAATTAATGAAATAACATAAAAGTTGTAGTAGATAGTATTTTATAAGTTTCGATATAAAATAAAACATTGACAATGGACAATGTATCCAGCAATATATTTAGTCCATCGAGAAAATATCAAACATTTATATGCGTTGCAAACATTGTCACAAACAAACAAAAGTTTCATAAAATTACCAAGTAATCGCAAAATACGGAAACAGAACCTGGTGGACAATTTCTTGCAAGATATATGAGTCCATTGCCATGAGCTTTCTCCTATCATACAATGAGATCGCAAGCGTGAGCTTTTAGCGAGATTTCCTCTAAGATCACCTTATCTTATAAATTTAGTCCAACACACAGTACATTGCAGGAAATATATATTAAGATCTAATTGATAAGTGCACAAAAGAAAATATGAATTTTAAAATTTCATATATACTTTTGTACCTAGTTGTGGTTATTGATTTGATGCCGTACGTATATGCAATCTAATGATACTACACAAAATAATAGAATTTAGCGTATAGAAAAAACATACCACAGCAGAGCTATTTTTAATATGATTAAAAAAATCCAACACTTACCAAGTGCAGATTGCCTCAAAATATTCTTGGAAAAAAATTAGTTATAAAGTCGTGAAAATATTATATCAAGAACATTAACATAACATTATTATAGTTGCACTAAACTATGTATATAGAAATACGAGTCCAATTGCATATTCTATGCCAATATCCACGTCGCAATTAATATTTAATGTGCTACCTATGACAATCCTATCGTGCTTCAAATCATTTTTGGTGCGTACAACTCGTTCTCGAACCACCTGATTATCAAATAGCCATTATCTTCGATGGATATTCGTAATATCAAGAAGGAAACAATGAATATGCTTCTTTTATAAATTTTTAGGTCTTTGATAAGTGCTAAGGAAATTTGTTCGATAACGTTATATCGAATTATGAATCCTTATTTGGGTAATTGGTTCTTATTTAGATACTAGAAGCGAGGGCATTCGCTTCGCTTCGGAAAAACTATCTGACGCTTAAAAATAGCATCTGCATTGTTCTGGGTTTATCTCGTTCTGTGTATTGAAATACATTTATTAATTCAACCTTTTTTATTTATGGACGCATTGATATGAAACGAACTTTATATATTAAGTGACGCTTATTGCAATACATTGGTGAAAACTAAGCTGGCTAAGCCGTTTTTGAGATTAGCGCGAACAAACGCACAGTGAAACAGACAAAAATTCTAATAACTATTGTTTTAGGTTCCATTGCGTTAATAAACACCCTTAATAGTAGTTTTTCTCATATATTCTTAATGTACAGAAAGCGATCAGTAAGAATTTTATTATATGTATACATAACCTTACTCCGAGAAATTATTCTTCAAAAATGTTTTATTGAATGTATTTAATCTGCAATGATATTTTTGTGCAAATAAATTACTTTGAGGGTAGTGTAACGAAATTTCTTGTTTCGAATTAATATAATTTATTAAAATATATGAATATTAATTCAAAACATTAACGAAGATGCATATTGGATGACTGTTGAACGATATTTGATAATTATTCAAACGATTAATACACCAAGATGTACACATGTACAAGATAAAACCATCTCAAGACAGTAAATATTAATAGTAACAATTAGTATAAATATGATTATAATGGAAGTTCGTTCAATAAGGTTTTTCAAAGATTTATTTTAGAACCTTACATCGGTATAGTAACCACTGAGTTGAGTAGTAGTTAGTTTAATTCGAGGCAGTGACAGAAATAATAATAACAAATTTATTTCATAATATTTGTGATAAATACAGATTCACGGTAAAAAATATCGTAAATATTGAAACTAGTGACAATTCGTAAGTTATGTAAAGTAGGCAAGAAACTTGAAATAAGGCAACTGAGCTAACAAATGTATGTTACAGACAATGTTTGATCCGGACCATGAGAGTTTCTGACGTCTTATTGTGTGAGTCCACGCCACCCGCAACACAGTGAATTCTAATGCGGAGTTGTGAGTGTGTGACCGGTAATTAATTTATACAGATTGCTAAATTTCATTAGATGTGGCAATAGACAACTAAATGTCTATCTATCTCACAATATTTTAATGCCTCCGTTTTGAGGTTCAGTTATAGTGGCACTTTTAATGATTTGGCCGATTTGTGCTAGCACATATGAAGATAGATGTGGCCATCATAAAAAATAAAAGTCAAGTTAAAAAGAAATTCTATATTTATATATCCAAAGCAATTATATTAAATATATCTAAGAACAACGTGTGAAAGACGAGATGAATATATATATACGTACGAAATTTACACTAACGTAATATACAAATGAAGTTATAATCAGAATAATAATCAGTTGCGGTTGTTTGAATATTATAGTAGCTTTTTTGATTTTTTTTTGTAAGGTAAAACTATAAAACCATGTCACCGAAATCTCTTAGTAAAAAGGCATAAGGCATAACAAAGCACCCATATAATAATACAATTTAAAAGCAGGTCGCCTTGGAATTGAAACAAGTAATTCTATATAGGATCATAATGAGATTTTAAAATATTTCTGCGATTGGTATACTCACAAATAGTTGAAAAGTCTAACTGTAATTACTAATATAAAGCTTTGTCTACTTTATGTAGTTATTGTACGCCTTTGCGTCTTATTCTGCATGTGAAGTCAGTTTGATTATGAAATCGAATAATAAAAAAAAATCAAAATACTAAAATATACCACAATAATAAGCTAAATATTAATTACAACAAGAACAATGTTATAATAATAAATGATATATTTTTTTTATTAACCAAAAAGCCGTGAAAGCAAAGTTAACGAAAGACTCAAAAAGTTGTTATATAAAATATATTATATATATATATATATATATATATATTGTATCCGTTAATATAACAAACTTTAAAAGTCGATATAGTATTTATTAACGTCTGAATTAATCATTAGTTACCATCTATTAAGTTACACGCACGCTACGAGAAACATGTAATTGCATATTATTACTCACAGTTCTCAATTGAGTTATATAGTCTAATTGATTTCTTTATAAGTTCAAGGTTCTTCAGTAGCCCGATCTGAAGGTAATAAAAAAGATGAAGCGTAGTGATTATGACCTTGTTTAACCGTTTATGTAAATTTTAATATCAAATCTAATAACATTGTACACAATTACAGTAAATTTAAGTTAATTACTATGCAGATATAAATGATTAATTGTCGCCACTTATCAGGTAGTATTACAAAGAAAAACGATAAAAAAAATACTAAGATATTAAAATAATACCCTGATTATTAGTACTTTACGAAATAAATTTTCCAAATAAAAAAACCGGTCACGAGACGTTAAACGCCATACAGTTTTTGTTCGTTACTGTGATAAAATACTTCCTGGTCAATATTTTGTTAATTATAACGCATGCAATTGATTTTACAAAGTTATTTATTTTATAGATGTGTAGGTGATGAAAGATTAGTCACTTAATGAAAATATGTCAAATGCAACTTGTTGAGAGGGGCTTGCAAAAACGCGTATTGACACTAAAACTATTCCATATAAAACTTAATAATGATCACATTCGTATACAGTTTTAATCAAAATTTGCAGCCTTTTAAAATATCACCGGTATGTACTTTATAAGGTAATGGAGTTTTTAAGACAGACGTACGATTTGCCTAAATAGCTTTGAAAAACGGCGTGGTGGAAAGATGGAGTTGAGTCGGTTACTGAGAAAACCTAAGGACTTCCTTAACATGCTTTCGAGGTCTCGTTAGTGTGTAGTTAGCGATACTGGAATTGGCCATTAAATTCCTCGACCAATTCCCTTTTGAGCAATTGAGTCGAAACTAATGTCTTGGGAACGGACCTGTACTCTACATTGAACTCTAATATGAGCAGTTTTACTCAGTAACAATTTCCTAGTACAGAACGTAGCGCAGTATAATAGAGGCTTACATTTATAACGACGCGAATAACATTTTGCACGTGCTCGTATTTCTGCTTCAACTGGTTATTAATAAATCAGATTACATCCTCAAACAATTATTCGGTAATTTTTTTGCAGACAAGTGGAAACATTAAATATATATTTGTATAATACAGTGCCCGTGTACTTGTCGTTTTTAATGTCTAATTGTTCTTGATCGATTTAGGTCAAGATATTATACATTAATAAAACGTTAAGCTTTAAGATTTAAGCTACAAAATATAATAATAAAACCATCAGATTTACATACACATGGACCTTTTAGAAAACCATAAGTAAATACAAAAAACGATTTCAATTTGAACAAGGTGGACTTCTTGGTTTCATCCCCAATTTCATTACCCTTAGGGTAGTATTTCTTCAAATTTAAGTTGTACCAAACGGGCACTATACCTTCTCAAACAAAAAGGAAATTTCCCAATCGGTTATTAATCGATGGAGTTCTGGGGCAACAGACATAAAAAAAGAAACGAATCGTGAACCTCCCATTTTTTAATTCAGTTAAAAATATTGTAAAATCAACTGTGTAAGAATTATGTAATATAATAAATAAATAAATATTTAATCGAATACGTTTATGTTAACGGATAATAGGGTATTCTATAGTAACAAACCCAATGGAGGTTACGTTAGTGTAGCAGTACCAGTTAAAACGCACGTTTCCCGTTTCTTATTTGGTCAGTAAAGCATCGGTGATGCCAATACTGTTGCGGATGCCCACGTTTGGTGAGGATCTTGCCGCTTGAGAGTCCATCTACTTGATTTTATTTACATAGAAAGAGACTTTATCTAGAGAGAGGACAGAGATATAGATATGTACGTTGGATTCAGAAGGCTTGGGACTGGTTGTAGATGGCTGAGTAGAACCTATACACTAGGGTGGATATACATATAAACGAGCCATTACCCAGTACAGAGAGCATGTATTTTGTATTTTTACTTTACTGTCTCGACTTATTCAATATCGTAATAGCATAATAATTAGATAAAGTCTGCATTCGTCATTAATCTATACTCTAACATTCTAAAGAGAGACTGTAATTTTTTTGACTTGTAATGACTGAACGTAATATCCGGAACCACGGTTCCTATATGAAAAATTCGTTTACCATTTGAACGGTACATAATTTCGGATGGGCATTGGCTGTATAATCATGTAAAAATATATATAAATTAGTTAGAGTCATAATAATATTGATATTATTATGTTATTATATCTTCTAAAATTTCATATATCTCTTCTTCTTATGTCATAATATCTTCTTCATAATTACTTGCTTTGAGCACTCCACACCTTCTTGTACGCTAATGTTCTAAAATTAATAAAGTGCGTAGAATCTACTGCCGACGCAACTCTGCTACAACAAAACTTAGATAAGCCTATCTAAGTATCGTTTGGTGTCAAAACAATGAAATGATTTTGAATACTAAAAAGTTCTTTTACATTAAATTTATCCGAAGACAAAATTTCATCTCGACTTGCTAGTTCTAGAGCAAGCTAAATTTTGTACCTCACATTGACCACACTGTATTGACCTCCAATATTCTTAGGTTTGTTATACGACAAAGTAAAGAGTGAAATATCCCAAAACTAAAAAAACACTTTTGTTCTCACTAGTGCGCAATATTCTTCAATATTGTAGCACTGCGTGGCGTCCACATCATGCGGTTCGTGGTTTAAGGATCAAGTGAATCCAAAAAAGGTTTCTCTGGCACCTCGCTCAAGGTACTACATTTGAGAAAAGGGAGGTATTCCTATTGTGAAATACTAGCAAAGTTTCAGGTTGTTCCCTTAGAGAAACATAAAGATCTTTTTGATCTTTAGTTTCTACTTATACATGTTAAGAATAACATTTTTTGCCCGCAACTTCTTGAAATATTAAGAGTTAGAGTGCCTCATAGGTACCCTCGCCGTAAAACAAACCCTTTAGAGCCTCCATTGAGACGGACAGTTTTGGGCGCTAACTCACCAATTCCTCGACTTTGCACGATCTATAATCAGTTTGAGGATTTGGATGTTTGCTTTCACAACATCGTTAAAATTCGGTCTTTTGTTTTCTCTTGAGCTATTTTCTATATCTATCAGGCTTCAAGCGTAATCTTCCCATTTAATTAAACTTATTTATTAAGATATTTTTTTTGTATTGCCGTTTAACTTAAGTGTTTATTAAGGTAATTTTTTTTTTCTAATATTGCTAGAAGGTATTAGACCTTTTTACCAACGCTCTTTAAACTTACTGAATTTAATGAATTTTACGCTACTTTTTATACTTTTTTGGTTTGTTACAAAAAAAATCCGCATAGTTTGAGCTTAGTGTGTAATTTACCTACATTATACTCGAATTAATAGTACAAGCTGTGTTTACTTGTTAATGATTTTTATGTAGCATAATTCATTTTGTTACAATTAATTTAAAATCATTAGCATGTTAAAATTGTTGGTAAACCTTTTTAAAATAAATAAATAAGATTGATAATGGTTCAACCCGAACTAATCGGGAAGAGCCACTAGTTATCAATAAAAATATGTTGAAATAATTCCAAAAACAGACGTGGATTCCATAAAAATGTCTTAATAATAATATGTTGATTTACTAGAAGAAATTAGAAATAGAAAATTTAAAACATGTCTGAACTCGCATTACAATATATAATGAAATCTGAATGGAGGTCTAAAAGCATGCCTATTTGCGTTTTGTGGCTTTATTTCTCTTATATTTGATTACTGATTCTAAATTAAAATTTTTTTTTTTTACACACACACCCCCGCACTAGGATACCCTGTGTTGCAGCTGGCATGGACATACACAAATATGACATCACAAACATCCATGAC
>DWPT01000219.1:0-27821 GCA_018251895.1 Agathymus mariae mariae
CGTGAGATGTGTACACAGCGCACGTGTTCAAACACAGTAGCATTTAGTAGAGTGCGATAAAAACAAAAAAAAAACTTTTTGGAAAACCGTGTAAAAGCGAAAACGTGTAAAACGAGTACCGTGTAAATCGGGGGATAGGTGTACCGATGTGGGCTCGTTGCTATATAGACCTAGTTTCAATACGATCTTCTTTGTTAATTGTTAATGTCATTATCCACCGATGTGTGCTGGAGCGGTGTGGCGGAGTTAGCTCTAGCTGTCCATAATTAAAATAAGAGAAACATACTCTTTATTAGACCACTAATGGTATGAAGTCAAAGACTCTACAACTACTAAACCGAATTAAATATACGTAGCCATATAACGTATTATACGTTTATATATTTCACTGGGAAAATGTATTAGTAAATTGGATTAGTTGTTTGTAGCACCGAAGTATATTTTAAAATCTGAATTACTGAGAAATTCTGTAGATATAATTGTATTAGTCTCATAACAGAAAAATGTTTCTGTATATGTTATTACATAAGCATTAATCCATATTTTCCTAACATATGCTTTGTGTTTCTGAACGCTTTGAATAGTTTTATTTAAATATTACAAACTCGTACTTAATACTTTTAATCAATCTTAAATTTCATATAGGTACCTACTACGTAAAATGGAAGGCAAACTAAAACACACAAGTCATAGAATAAAACTTGTATATTCCAAAATTCATATAAATGTATGCTCAATTTTGTTCCGTTATAGGTGGCACCGACTCTTTACAATCCTCGAGCATATTTTATGAATCAGCCATTCACTTTCTCTTGAAGAAGAGAAAGAGCAAGCTTCTGTTTCATAAATCTGCTTTAACATGTGCCTATTTGTTTCTTTCGTTACATAGAATTAATACATAACATAATAATTTCAGAAGCATTTATACATATATAAATTATGATTTATTTATTGTAAATAATATGAATTATTTTTGCGTTATCGACAGTGAACGTTGCTTTAAGTTTTATTTATACATTATTTTTAAGGAGTAAAAATAGAAATGGGAACTTCATTTATTATTTTCAATTGAAAAAAAATTGTAGAGATCATCCGAAGGACAAAAAAAAGACTAACAAAAAATATAGATAAATTCATTTCTTGAAAATACAGAAATAATAATCATATTATAAATGTTACCGTAATATATTTATTTGAAACTAAATTAATCATATAATTCGACGTCCTTACTTTTGGAACTATATATCCACAATGATGGCCAATGGATATGGATATACGAAAGTTATGTAGCAGAGTAAAAAAAAACTCAACATTGTTATGATATCATTATTGTCTAAGCCATAGAGCAAACGGACATATACTGGCATTAAATCATTATTATTCTTTTGTTTATATATGTACAATATATATATATTTTTTTTTTTTCATTTGAACGTCAACAGTTAATTGAACGTGGGACGGATAAACAGATATCACTCTGAGGAGGAAATGCTTTTCCAACCAATTTTCCGTGACACACCTTGAGGTTTACGAGTTACGTGACCTTGTAACAAATCCGAAGGCGAAAGATTGTGCATAAAACTAGATCGTTACACACTGATTCATCTGACGTATGTTTGTTGATACGCTGTGACACACAGACGTCATGTCTCGTGATATGCGTCATGCCGGCGTCGTGATGAGTTTCTGTGACGAATCTGATTTAATTTTTATTATGGCTTTTGCATTAGGTACATTATTACGGACAAACCGGAATAGACGACATGTCCCTTGTAGGAGATTATGTGTAAGGTCTCGGAAACTCTGTCGGGTACAGAGATATGAAATTTCTGCTTCCCGGCCGGTAACGCTCTAGTGTCTCTCACTCGTTTTGGGGCGATTTACTTCACCAATTGTCAGTAGGTAATCTATGTACTAATAATAAAATTCTAACTAATCGCTTTTTGTACATGAACGATATATGAGAAAAAATATTCTTACGGGCTTTTATTAACGCAATAGAATACAAATCAATAGTTGTTAGAATTTTTGTATGTTTGCCTGTGCGTTTGTTCGCGATAATCTCAAAATCGGCTTAACCTATTTCGTTCTGGTTTTCACTAATGTATCGCAGTGAGCATCACTTAATACTTAAAGTTTGTTTCATTGCAATCAGTCCGTAAATAAAAAAGTTATGAAGTAATCTAGAACAATGCAGATGCTTAAGGTAGTTTTTTCGAAGTGAAGCGAGGGCATTTGTTAGTAAGTAATAATAAAATGTATCATCGAACTTTTGACGTCAACTTTACGCACCAAATAGGAGACAAAGAGACATCACAGCTATCCTAGAAAATTTGACGGAAGCCTAAAATGAGTCAAATGGTACCTAGTCATATTTCAGTATCAACTGGCCGGTTCAGATATACATCAGCGCTGCTGTTTATTCCAATAACAACTAAGAACAAGTTACATAAGTAGGTAATTTATGTGATCATCTTAGATGCAACTAAATAATTGGAGGATATGTCCAATTCCAATGATATGCAGTGGGTAAAGGAATTGCCGCGAAACCGTATTACCGATTGTCTAGAACTAGCCGTGAGTCGGGTAAATGATTTATTTCCGCGCTCAGTTCCTAAAATAAGGTCTCATGATGATACTCTTTGTGTGTTAATATCCGACTACCAGCGGACGGGCCATCCGATGGCAGGTGATCGCCGGCGCCCATGACCATCCGTAACAAAAAAACACCACCGATGCATTGTCGTAAAGACGTAAACCGTTATACTTGATTGTCAATCTGGCACTGCAAATAAAATACATCGCTCTCGCCGATACCTGCTAAATATAAAGTACTGTCTAGCTAGGCATGGTTAAGCCTTACATGCATGGTAAGAGCCTTACTATGCACTAGGTTTATCGAGACTTAAGTGGCCAGTGAGGAGCTCGGCGACTTTTAACAGGACGGACATTAGCGCCTTGCCTCGTCAGTTGCCAAATATACCAAGCTAGAACGAATCATTGTTTATAATGATGATGAATACGATTATATTATGAGGATAATGAATGTATGATTCGATATTATTTATAGCTCATGAGTAGTTCGTCTGATTTTGCATTGAGGAATTCTATCATTTTCCTCCTATTACACTAACATGGATCAATACTGTAAAATAGACACATATTGTGCTTAAAATAAATTGGTTTCACGAGTCGTTTAGATGTTTCAATATAATATTTAAATGTATATCGAGCCCCATAAAATATTGCGTAGGCGAAATGAAGACGATCTAAATTATGCTAATTTCTTAGTTGATGATTGTGTGTCTTTCTAATCTAATCCGTAACAAAATAAAAAAAATCGTTCAAGTTACATATATGAAAAGTATTAACTTATTCTGTTCAGTTGTTTTCGCGTGATGCCATGACAGACATGACTGTCTCTATCTAATGTACGTACATTGATTACAAAATTACATCTTCGGGTTCCGTAACGATAACAAATCCTATCTACATTTATCCTCATCACAATATATGAGTCTCGCACAGCTGAGTTTGGATCTGCTCTCGCGATTTCAATAGTAAAGGCGGTAGTTTTTTACAACAGGATGCTTTGACAACGGGATGGATAACACTTTGTTATGCGACTTACCTCACGATGTTTTTCTCCACCGGAGGAAGTGGTAATTTATAATATGCTTACCTTTTGAAAATAAGTGCGCGTGCAGTATTCGGGTTTTAGTGCGGCCATCCAAATCATTTTTAATATACAAAAATAGAAACATTAGAAATCTATACAATATATAATAAAATTGTAACCGATCTCGTTCTTTCTGCATATTAAGGATATATGAGATAAAATTATTAGGGGCCTTTATTAACGCAATAGAACACAAAATTTGTTAGAATTTTTATCTGTTTGTCTGTGTTTGTTCCCGCTAATCTCAGAAACGACTTACCTGATTTCGTTCTGGTTTTCACTAATGTATTGCAGTGAGTATCTATCACTTAATACATAAATTTTGTTTCATTGCAACCCGTCCATAAATAAAAAAGTCGTGAATGAATATATGTATTTCTAATTCACAGAACGAGAAAACCCAGAAAAAGGCAGATGCTTTCTTTGAGCGTATGATAGTTTTTCCGAAGCGAAGCGAGGGCATTTGCCAGTAAAAATATATTTACAGATTCAGTCTCATTCACAGCATTATAGAGCAGTTCATATTCTATTGTTATACTATGTCGTATTATTCACAGTGTACGGATCCCTCCTCGAAGATGACCTGCGCGGTGACACATCGGGGAATTTCAAGCGTTTGATGACGTCATTGTGCATGGTAAATACTATTGTTACTGATCGTTACAGTTTTTTCTCGATGTCCATTCGTATCGCGATACACGCAATAGACTAAAACGTGGGGACGGAGATACGACGACGATTGATTTTGTATCTTATTGCAATGGACTTGAGGTATATGTTTATTTTGCAACTGACCTGAGATTTACTTTTTGTTCGAGCATTCTTCTACGTGATTACGAGATACGAGATAATTATAACGCACAGAGTAATGAAATCACTAAGTACATTTTTTTTATTTTTTTTTTTCAGGGCAACAGATCAGAAGACTTCCACGTGGATCAAGCGAAGGCAAGAGAAGATGCGCGCAGCTTGTTACAGGCGGGTATGTATAAGTTGCAAAGTTTTTTCGTAAGTGCCAAGTTTGAACCCTGATCAAGCGAATTAGTAAAGGATGTAATTTATTCACGGGCGTGATGTGAAGAAACATTAGTGAGTACTGACAAAAAACAACCAGACGAAATCGAGAAAAATTAAGCCCATCGTCAATTTCTTTAATCATAGCCAGTAACACTCGACCAAGTCACATGTGGAAGAAAATTTATTACATCGAGATCTATTAATACGTTTAAGAGCTACATACATTAAAGTTACAACTAGTTATTTTATTACTTTGTCATCTAAAAGTATAACATTGCTTGTCGCCGAATGGTATAATATTTTAAATTATTGGTAACTCACTAGAACCTAATTATATGGAAAATTAAACTGTTATTTTATGTTGTGCTTTTCTTTTTTCATTTTTTTTTAATATATTTTTTTCTGTTATTTTTTAAATACACACTTTTATTACTGTAACACCAATTATAATTATTTC
Organism: Agathymus mariae mariae; assembly: GCA_018251895.1. Lineage (NCBI taxonomy): Eukaryota > Metazoa > Arthropoda > Insecta > Lepidoptera > Hesperiidae > Agathymus > Agathymus mariae. The sequence continues at coordinate 5,154 of DWPT01000219.1, forward strand.
AAATGTTTATATTTCATATCAAGGAATGAAACGAATCATGTTGTACCATAGCTACTTTTTATCCAACTATTTATATATATTTATTATTTATTTATATATTATATATCGAGCATTAAGGAACTAATTTTGGGCAAAAAAATATCTTAATATAAAAAAAACTTCTGTACGTAAGTGTACAATTAAACGATTGGACCAATAGTTTTTTGTCTTTAAGTGAGTCCCTGGATGGTTTAGATTGGCTAATGTACCCGGTAGAATAAGTTGTCAGTCAGTATCGGGTTTATATAAAATTAGAATATAGAAAGATAGAAGAAATTTGCAGCAGGACTTCCGCCAGATCCACTGGAATTTACATATCAATAGTAAACTTTCCGTCGCTTTTTCTCCACTGTTTGCTAACCGATTTCCTTCATTTTTTGTTTGATAGCTATTGTCGAGGTGAATATATATTTTGATATCTATTGCAGGTGAACTCCGGCTAGGCACCGACGAGTCGGTGTTCAACGCGGTGCTGTGTTCCCGTTCGTTCCCTCAGCTGGCGGCCATCTTCCAAGAGTATCAGTTCCTCACCGGCCACGATATCGATGATGCCATCAAGGCAGAGTTCTCCGGCGACCTGGAGAAGGCTCTACGGGCTATAGGTGCGTTCATGTTCCAGTATTGTTACTGTTTCGCACGCATGTACTTGTATATGTAGTTTAAGAATAACATGATTTTTTTTTATATAAATTACACTTGATATTTCTACGTTGTCGTGTTTCCTCCCCGCTCTGTTGATAATTGCGGTCTGTGATGTGTTGTGCTGTGATTGTGTGTGTGTGTGTGTAGCGCGGTGGCGGCGCTTACTGCGGCAGACGGCGCGTGTCGTTTACTTTAAAGAAATCCTTGAATAGATCGAGCCGGATGTACTCGGCCGGATGGCGTGGTTCAGTGGGATACATTTTCTACTTATTTACATTTAAAACTATATAGACAGCTTTCGCTTTACCGCTCGACCAATCACGATTTAAATAGTATGTATGTCTATACTATACATATTTGCGTTTTAAACATTTGCAGTAAAAGTTGTACGCAACAAGCCGTTGTTCTTCGCCGAACGTCTCCACAAGTCGATGAAGGGTTTGGGCACCAATGACCGTCAACTCATCCGCATCATGGTGACTCGCTGCGAGGTGGACCTCGGAGACATCTCGGACATGTTCCAGAGCAAGTACGGCGAGAGTCTTCAGAGCTGGATTGAGGTGAGAAGATATGAATAATATGTAGTATGAAGAGGTTTCAAAGGATGAATTAATTGCTAGCTGTTAAAAAACACCTGACGGTGCCACTGTTGAGCGAATCTCGTGATGGTTGTGTTCATTATATACTCACCCGCGTCACGTGAATATCTATAATACCAAGAGTGTCGGCCATCCTCTGCCGGCTAAGAAACGAGCGATGGACTCGGTGTTTACTCTCCATAAATTGCAACTTCAGAAATATTTCACATATTTCATTGGATTTTAGTTGAGGAGTGGTCACCAAGAAGGTCGATTACATGTAGGTAAAAGAGATCCGTTTGATAACGGATGAAGATGATTCTGCACACACACATCTTCATGCATAAGTGAAACAATGAGTAGACAAAATTAGGCAGAACTTACATGGATGGAATATATATATATGTGTGTGTGTGTGTGTGTCGAAAAAATTACAGTTACATGGAAAAATAAATGGTTGGTATCGTCGTTAGTTCATCTGCCAGCCACCCTCAACACGGTGAACACATATAGCGGATGTGTGTAATTTTAATTAACCATTCATAATTGTTAATCATTTCGTTTCCAGGGAGACTGCTCCGGCCACTACAAGAAATGTCTCTTGGGTCTTCTTGGACTGTATTGATTTATATTGTATACACAAAATGTTTGTCACACACATTTATCATATTTCTATGCAGATTGAGCGGTCTTTGCATCTTACACTTCATAAATACATCATTACATTAAGCTTTCTTCTGTGCCCACTTGATATATTATATTAATATACTGCTATTTACAAAAGGTGTTAGCGAACTAGCAAACTATTGTCTTGTTAACAATGTATGACGATTGCATGGTCTCAAGAGTGTGAGAATACAAAACCGTCCTTCAGATCTGAGTAGCTCCAGACAAGGTGCACTTGCATTTTACAAGTTAAAGTTATTGGTATTATATTAAATGTTTTGTTTGACAAATAACAGTAGATGTATATTATGAGACGAGTGAAATGAAGCGAATTTCAAAACTATTAAACACAAACAAAATCGGATAAAAATTGATAAATCGAAATTGATTTATGTGCACAATGATATTTGTAACACAGAATTTATCCATCGAACCAACATTAAAACCATAGAGAGATTATTTTTGTTTATTTTGTAAATTGGATACAATTATTGTATTTGATAGATTCATCTTACAATTATGGACATAATTGGATGCAGTCAAGTAGAGACTTGTTCCGGGCAAGAGTCTCTTAACAATTTGCTGACGGTGAAGGGTGAACTGTTCTTATAGTTATATTCTCTTGTGGCAACATTGATAAAGATCTTGATATGAGAAATCTTGAAAATGAAACTTAAAATGTCAAATGTATACCATTATACAGTGTCACTTATAAATTGATCTATGAATTAATTAGATATTCATTTGTTTGTTTGTCTTTCGTGTTAAAAATGTTCTAGAGGCCGTTATATGCCTCTTAGTGTCTGAATGTACAATTATTTGCATAAAAATATATTTATACATTATACTATACAGTTATACAATTTTGTATAGCCAAGTAAGCCCCAGTTTAGGATCATGAATGTTTTTAATGAGAAATGAATAATGTGCCTAATGTTAGTACACTGTTGGTACTCACGATTTATGATGTTTTCCCATATTTCGACTTAATTACATTGATCGTGTATTTGATTCGAAATATCAGTGTGAAACACAAAAATCGTGAGTACCTGCCCGTTATAGTTTAATGTCTAATGTTTGCGACGATCTGTTAAAAACCTTACAGTGTACACTGCTGATTAAATTGTCTTGTTGCTATTCAATATGATTTATAATAAAATAATTTGTAAAATTATATCAGCGTTTGTATATTTGGAAATTAAACGCAATTCTGTTCAATTTAAAAATTGTTAAAGTGGTATTGATTTTTGTGCAAATGGTTTGATATCTTAATGATGTTTTAATTTTATTACTGGAAGTTTATAAGCAGCAACAGCTTGGCCCAGCCTGGTCCAGAGCATTCGACTTGTACAAGACATAACATTTCTACAAAAAAAAAAAAAAACTATTTTTATTCATAAGCAACAATATAATTGCAGAAATTTCAATAAGATTATAAAAAAATAATAATATTTTGAGGTGAGACTTCATTTAAAAAAAAAAATAATAACCTTTTTTATCTGCAAAAGTTACTGGATTTTACGTACCTGTCGTAAAAACTAATGATAAAAATATTTATGCGTGTCATGAGTAATTCGTATTTATGACACTGTATATATTTATGTAAATCATTTGGTGCTTACCGTGTCTACGCATATTTTTATGCATTTACAGTATATAATGTAAGCTGTTGGCTTAAAATTGTTGATTGTAAGTTTTTTATTACAATATTATGCATAAAAATTATGCACTGCAATCTTTCAACTTCATTATTTTTAAGAAGTTGTAATTTCAGAATATTTACTACATTACACATGTAATTTTTAAAGCCATTTATATCATTGTGAACCCAACGATTGTTGCATTATTTCATCTTAGATATTTTAAGAGTCGATATTTGTTTTTATTTCTTATTCTCATATAATTCAACTGAAATTGATCCAAGAATCGCCCGTGGATGTTGGCGCCTCGAATATATAAATGTTTTTTGTACTCATTGTCCACAATTCATTGCGTTTGTCGTTGTTAGTTCGGTGTAGTTATTAAACTGTTTTATAAGTTTACAAGTACAGCTTCACATTTTTTTGTTTTATTTACTGACCAGCGGTCAGTGTCGCTTGTGTGCTTTTGGTGTATTTTAATTTATTTTTTACTTACACCAGCCGGCTTTAATAAGGCCAATAAAAATTAAAAGACACGCGCACTAAAATTTATTAATAGTAATTAATTCTATCATTGAAGATATAGTAAGGTACACAAAATATGATGTTTAAATATCGTGCCTGCAAGTATTTTTCTACTATAGAAGTAAAGTTTAATAAATATTTATTGTATTTTTCCTGTTCCATCAAATGGCATATTTTTTTTTTTAATAATTACAATAGATTCAATATTATATTGATTTATAATGTCACAATAAGTTTGTCATGACATAGTCCGTGCAGGCGGGCGGGCAAGAATAAGGATGTACATTGTACTGGGAACTGTTAAAAACGATGCTTCAGTATTGTATATTAATAGAAGGGGCGTTGCAAACAAAATTTGTCATCCAGTTGTTATGTAGAGACTTAATACTTTCAATCTTTAACTAAACGTAACCAAAACGTCATAATTTTAAATATATAGACATATTTTGTGATGATTTCAATCCATGTCTCAACAATTTTTCTTTGTACACAAGTAAAATCGTATGTACAGCCAGAATGCCATAATGAAATTATGTATTCTTACGCTAGATAGCGTTGCTGTCCAAGTGATCAGGCAAGAATTTGTATGGATGTCCCTTCTATAACCGTTGGTTGAATCTCTGTTAAATCGATGATTATTTGATTATGTCAAATAATAAAGCGAGATGGCGTCTTGATAGTGTTTGTAGTAAATATCATTTACGCGTTTGTCAAGTGTAAACACAAGATTGTAAGTTTTTCTTCAAGCTCATAATTTTTACTATATTAATGATTGATTATTCTTTGAAATAGTAGACTGTCGAAACTATAAGTTCGATTGATGATGCAAAAATCTTGTTCGTCTTTTTAGCTAATTGGAATACAGTGTCTTAACGTTGCCAATTGAATTAATAGAAAAATAAATATGGATATTTAAACAATATTATTACACTTATATTGATGCCTCTTTATTAAATAAATGTTCTTGTGATACATATGTTTTATTTATTTCAATAGCACCCCTTACTATTCCAGTTAGGGACGATTTAATATTATTCATGCGTTATGATAATGAAGAGGACGTTTACACACTAGGATTCGCTGTGTTGCGGGTGGCGTGCGCATACATTCGCGAATCACCGGGCCACTACTAACTGGGCTGCAGGGTCGATGTTCTGAATAAAACTATCATCCGGCAGTGAGTTGTCACCGTGGTCGTTATCATTATATTGCTAGTCAAGAAGGGAGTCGTGAAACTTATCTGGCTCTCTACATCTGAAACTTAAGTAAACTGTTGTAAAAAGGTCATGCATAATTTTGGTGGTAAAACGATTCCTTCCATACCACCTATCCGTGTGGCATCAGTACCGAGGAGTTGGTAACCGCACTTCAATTGAATAAGTACGAGCTTGACGTCCAAAATATCGGACGATTGTCAGGTATTGTAAACCACGAAATAATCCTTGTAGACTAAAATGTTTATAAATTTCAATTATTGGGGGTCTTACAACCGGAATTAGAAAATTGTTTAGGTATGTATTGCATCTTTACCTGTACCAATAATGAAGTCAAGTTCATCGAAGTCGCACGATACAAACAGAACATTTACAGTTTTATGAATAATCCATATAGGCCGCCAAATTACATATTAAGATTTCAGTTAGGATGTTACATTTGGACGGGGGTTTGACAACAAGCAAAATGTCAGTGATCTGTTTACGCTACGAGAACTAAAAGCGAAGTCACTTCAGTTTTCAGTCATTTCTCTCATAGTTTTTTAGAATTACTAACAATTTTATAATTCAGAGACAAAATAAGTAGGTACTGTTACTTAACGGTTTTTTGGTACTGCGATACCGGGTGGAATTCAAAAGATACCGGGCGTCGCTTAGCGTACCTATTGGTAACAATTTTTAGTCTGTGATTTCGTCTTACTTCATGACAAGCACTGAATAAAGTTATCAATTATCTTTGTACAGATCTATTTTCATTACGTCATTGAGTTCATGCAATTAAAAGGTTTTGCGCCAGTATTCGTATTTTATGACTCATCTACGGCCATGTAAATGGGACGAGGTCATAAAAAGTATGAGCATCATGCCTGGACCCGCTAGAATCGTGAATCCAATATGTTTTATCATATTTAGATTGTCGTAGTAAAAAAATGTTGAACCTCCATCTAATTGAATCTCGCTACGGTTCAGAATGTATTATAGTTCTCCATGGCTAAATACGAAGCTTATTTCTCGTGGTGTTAGCATCATTGTAGTTGGTAGGTCGACAGACCCACTAATCGTTCAAGAATATCGGTGATTCCTCCAAAGAGCCCGCGAAATCATATTTTTTTTTTCGTTTTTTTTGCTAATTGTTATATCATTTACGTCATATGCTGAAGAAAATGTCATTGGCGATTATAAACATGAATGCATACTGAATTATAAAGTCATCTCTCGTAAGTCTTATACGTATGTAAAAAATAACTAGATTTTGCAACAAAGAAAAATTTACTTTTGTTAGCCGCTAAAAGAAATCATCATGAATTAATAGATTTGTAATGAAATTATATTGTTATTATAATTCTCATAGTACCCAACTGAACAACCTCTATATTTAGTAGGTACACTAAACTTCATTTCAGGTGTAAGTACCTATATACCTGTATGAAATTATATTTTGTGATAGTTTCATTTCATCATCAGGAGAAATAAAAAATCAGTGAAAATAAAAAAAAAATTCAAACAGTTACGTTAGTAGATAAATTGTTACACGTACACATCCATCTTATGACTCTATTAATCAATAATGATTATAATATAATCAATAATTTCTTATTATTATTAAAAATATATTTTTTTCATAACGGAAAAAGCTTGCTTTAAATATAATTTTTCACGAGTGACTTTTCTAATTAAATGCTTAATTTTTTAACCTTTGTTTGGTTTTCTTTCTAGTTGACTCATTCCTCCCATAGTGTCTTCAGATTTTACAGTAGGTTACAATTACTGTATCGTTTAAAAGTAATTTTAACGGTCCCATTATTCGGGGTATTTTTTTTAAATATTGTCTGTATTTCATATACATGTATTTCTCATATACCAGCCGTAATCGAATGCTTCTTTAATCAATGATCAAACGCTTTATAACTCATAAAGACGTGGCACAAATAATAATTTATGAATACAAAACTCATGATATATATGTCCTTCTACATAACTACATACCCACTGCAGTACCGTAACTCTACATTAACTATAGCACCATTTGTCAGTCTGTCGCGGTTTAGTTAGACCTATTCCCGTTGGGATTTCCATATAAATTGTTACTGCAATATTAAATGCAACGCGCACTGAAGTTCCTATATTACATGGCACCGGTGCCGCTGACAACTTACTATCCAATAAATAATAAGTAAAAACATAAGTAATAGATGATCACTTGTTATAAAATAACGACCAACAGACGCGCCAACGTTAAAGTTTTGGTTGACGGATGGATGACGGCTCTGGCTTTATTGCCCTCAGCATAAATGCGACAAGGAGGATTTTGTACCTAACCCAACTATATGGATCATGATCATGGTGCATTGATCTATGTAATTGACCCAAAATATTTGTATAAAATACAATAATCGTGAGTATTGATTACAGTTAAAATATATAATATATGCGATGATGGAAGTTTAAAATCATATTAAAATATTACACTTTTTAATATAAGCAGATTAAAATTAAAAATGTATAAGGAATACCAATTTGTTTGTTTCAATTTATCATTGATTAACATATTCCCATTACCACTTTATACTTATTCAATCATATTCAAACCATAGATATATCACTGGTCAGTCCATGAGATACAAATATTATTTACAAAAAAGTTTACATTAGGTACATTATATCCGATAACATATTTATTAAAATACCCTTGTTTAGCTTCACAAAAATTGCCTTACGCTTACATATAGCATCAGAAATGTTTTAGGAGTGGGTTTTTCTCATTTTGTGATGAATCATTTCTGAAGAAATGCAGATATTAATTTATAACTGTTTTATTTATAAACGGTTTGAAATAAAACGATATTTAAATACTTAAGTGACGCTTACTGCAATACATTATTGAAAGCCGTAACGAAATCGCATTAGCAGTTTCTAATATTAGCACAAACAAACGCACAGACAAACAGACAATAAATCGAATAACTGATGTTTTGTTTTCTACTGCATAAATAATGGCCTCTTTAGTAGTTTTTCACATATTTCCTTGTATGAATAGTTTTTGCCACTCTGATTCATAAATTAAATGTTTCTACACAATTTTATCATACGACATGTCTATAAAATACTGCGGTACAGTTAACTCACATAAAAAATGAGGTAGAAGTCCATTTCGAATAACATCATCCCAATATCGAAAACGGACTTTATCTGAGCCCCAAATTATTGAAATACGAGACAGCAAATTGAGAACAAAACGATTTGGGGCTTTTCGGCCTTCTTTCACTTTTAACATCAGCAGTAATGTATTTTACTAGTAATATTTTTTTCGCATACTGTTGTGGAGTGCATAAAAATACATTTCGAGTCACTTAGCAATGTGACAACAAAAGCATTAAATATTTTCAGCGATCAAGGCTAATGGTCGAGATAAATGGGTCCTCATTTTCACATACGTTTGTAAGGTATATACGAGTATATACACTTAGGTCACTTGGAGTAAAATTCTGATTTCAAGCTACTAGGGTAGTATAAATACAGCAAATAATGTGTATTATTTCTTAAATACTACAAACAAACAACAAATTACACGTTTCTCTACTGATTTTGCAAAAATAGGGTTTGCCTTGAAGTTGCACGAAACCGAAAATCTATTGTTAATATAAATATATGGGCTACCTCGAGCGTATTAGGCGAATCTCGTCCTTTTTTTTACACAAAAGGTCGAATATCGCAGACATGGTTTGCTTTATTACCTGCGTCATCTATTGTTCTATTATTTCCGTAAGATTGTTGAATTAAAGAGTAAGTCTTGGAGAGTTCCGGAAAATCCAGAAATCAATATTAATAGAGGGCAAAACCGCCCATGGTTATTCGGATCTCGAATACGTCAGCGAAGAGTTCTCTCTACAAAGCGATATATTTGCCATCAACAAGTGCGACTTCGATTGACTCTGCGAAACAGCTTTACCGTTTTCACGAACCCGTCTGTCACGTAACAATATTTTACATACATGTTACACAATATTAAGTCTTAATATTTTTTGACCATTTAATTTTAATTTGCTAGTTTGTAGAACAAATAATTTAAATGAGTGACCTGTTGTAAGTTCAACTTGTCTTTATATAATATTTAATAACGCACTATTAGTTTACACTTAAGTTGAAACCGCACAATAACTTGAGGTTTATTGTCGCTGAGTATCGCTTTTTGAGAATTAAGTTATTTTAGAAAATGATTACATTGACACAAGTAGAATTTGTCAAACACATAGATTTGTTATCTTTAATTTCAGCTGACAAATGTATATTTATGGTTAGTAATATTACATCTATAAAGTGTTAGGTTTCAGTGAAGTGAATCCCGTTTAATTGGATTGTGAACCGAGATTCAAGGACTCAATTTACATCATTATCAAATGTTTTTTGCTAGTAAGAATATGTAATTAACATTTATAATTCACCAAATATAATCAGGTTGGTAGAGGTATAAATTTTTTATGCGTCTTTTTGCCGTCTATTCGTCGTCTGTACGTCTATCCATCCGTCCGTTCGCTGTCTGTCCGTCTATTTATCTATCCGTCCGCCCGTCTGTCCGTGTCCTTGTCTGCGATTATATGGACATATCAAAGTTATTCTACTCGAAGGCTCCAAGGAATTTGAGTCTAAGAAGAAATGAAGAGAAGAGTTTGATGTCAAGCGGGACGAGGCTTACAATAATCAGACGCCAGTCGCTGTGGCCAAATACGGTCAAGATATATCTATCTATACATATAATAAAATTCTAACTGATCGCTTTCTATAGATATACGATATACGAGTAAATCTATTATTAGGGGCCTTGATTAACGCAATAGTACCCAAAAAAATAGTTATTAGAACTTCAGTCTGTATATCTATTTTTCTGTGCGTTCGTCAGCGCTAACTTTAGAAAAATTTTCACTAATATATATATATAATTATACATAAAAAAAAATAGTAAAAAACTGTACAAAAAAGACACTGTTATTCTCTGCCATTAATCTACTGGCGTATACAGGTAAATGGGTAATTTAATATAACTTAAATACAACCGTATTTCTCCCAATATAGGTATCATTACTATAGGTACAAAATGTTCCTGATGAGTATAATATTGTTTATATGTAGAAAAGTCAAATCATAATTTATTATTGAAATTAAACATGACATTCTATCTATGTTTTGATATAAGAAGGTGCACTACATGTATTGCTACAAAACGAATAAATATCATAATTTGTGTCAGCGTAGGCCAAAAGAACTTTATTCAAATCTGTAGGCATTGGAATAAAAAATAAGAATTGTCAGAATCTAATTATTTGGGTGTTTTATTGGTGATTGGGTGCATGCGGAGGATAATGTGCAGTGCCACGACACCGGTTTGACATAAGCTATATATCATGTATATAGACATATAAATAATCTAAAATAATTATGATATTTACAATTTTTTATACTATTTAGTTATTAGTATGGTTTATACCTACTTAAAATCTACTAAAATAGATAATCGTTCTACCCGAAGAAAAATACCTATATAATGTAAATTACGTTTTACCCGAAGTAAGCAATGCAATAATACTAAAGTTGATTAAGGTACGTGAAATAAAAATATTTGAACGGTGTAAGAACTTTTGTACAGTTTCGTTTGATGACAATCTCTATATTTTTTATGGTAATTGCCGACAAACGAGCAGACGAGCCACCTGATGGTAAGTGGCCACCGTCGCCCATGGACATCAGCATGATCAGAGAAATCACTGATGCGTTGTCGGCCAGGAAATGAAAAGAGGCAAGAAAGAAAGTACTGGCTTTCAAACCCCCAGCCGGAACCCGACAAGTCGTTTGGCGGCTGACTCAAGCATGAGGGTGGTAGTTAGCCAGGCAGGCTTCACTGAAAGACAATAATACCAGTAATAATATTCATGACTAAATATAATAATAATAAATAATATTGTAATTTCTAATTCATAGAACGAAAAAAATTCCAGTTTTAAAATAATTTCTAAGCGTCAGGTAGTTTTTCTGAAGCGAGGCCAATTTATACTATAATTTAATTTAGACAACAAAACTTAAATATACCTATATAAAGTAAATTACATTTAAGCCTTCCATAAATCTATAAAAAGTCGGTAAAAATTGTATTAAAATTACACAGTACGAAGAAACCAAGAGCAGAAGCAGACAGAAGAAAAATACGTCTCACTTTTGTATGTACTACTTTAAGTCGTAAGTGATATAAACAACGAATTTTGTATGCGTCATTTATTTACATGCTGATATCCAGTCGTTCCATTCAGGAGATAATTTAACGCAGTAACCGAGTCAACTGTGAGACGCACATTAATTCAAAGTTTATGTACGTCTGGATCTCTGCGAAATGAAACGAGCGCACGAGACACTCGACGTAATAAGGACAAATTGACAGATTAAATCTTAACGAGGGATTCCTAAAGTTACTTTTTGTCTTCGTACAATAAACCTGTGAAATTGTAAGTTTCTATATAAAATTATTGCAGGCTCCAAATACAATATAGACAAATAATATAATACAATAAATCTATCGTATGTACCCGTCCATCTTTGGAACGTTTTCTGTCTGTTTGTTTTAACCCGTTATGGGATTTGTGATATTGTTTGACACATTAATACTTACCTATTCATGTCTTACTAAACAACAACTTACTAGTTTGCTAGCTTGTTAGTTAGCTAGTCGAAAAACCAACTAGTTGTGTAACTAAGTGGTTGTGTAACCAGTTGGTTAAGTGGTCTCCGTGATCGTTGACTTCATCTGAACAAACAATACAACAAGTAACAAGTTCTGTAACTTTAGTTAAAACTTGAAATAGTGCAGATCTAACACACATTTTCCAGTGACTGCTGTTAAACCTAATAGAAAATCGCTTCTATAAAAGTTAAAAGTTTCTCGGAACAAAGAAGAGTCGTGTTCATAGAATTGAATCGGCAGCTTCAAATAAGTCTCCGGCTTTGTGTTCCTCGTAATGTTGTACCACACTTTAAACATACTTTAGTTTAACTGCTTGACTGAACTACAGCGATTTAGTTTATGAGTGACAGTCCTTCTTTACTTAACGCCAATTCTTAACGATTTCTTAACGATTTTACGGTAATTATAATTATTTTATTTTGTATATAGATATGTGTTTTTGGTATTATTACCGGCACCTTAACATTTAAAATCGTCCACTCAACAGTTACATACTGTGAGGATCGTCAAAAACTTACCCGATGATAACTATATATGTTCAAACTGGAACGCTACATCGATTGAATGAAACGATTCCTGATTTGTTTAATTCCTGATTGTTGCTTTTTATTTGTAACATTGTGTCGAAAACAATTATCAAAAAAATTTACATATTTTTTTATTTATTTATAAACACGTGAGTTTTATGAATAGTCGTTATTAAGGCATAGTGTACTAAAAGGATTTTTAGATAATATTCTGATCTGTTATGCCAAAGCAATAAAAAATACGTAAGTTACTATTTTATATAAATTACAGCGATGATCAGTTAATTTACGGTCTGCGACATACAACTCGACATTTTAATAAAAACTTTCTGATTTCGAACAAGGAAAATCAACTGTATTAAGTGGTCTACAAGATTTTTTAGCTGTCGCTTCGCCATTGTCAAACAGTTTAAACAAACTGGAGTTGTTTAAACTACATTTCAAGGGTTGTTCACTTAGGTGAACAGTACTTTTAAATTAATTAAAAATATAAGAACGTTTCCAGTAGGCGCCATTTCCAATAATGTCCTTTAATTAAACAGGTACTAAACTAATTACAGATAAAATAAGTTCGAAATATATATAAAGGGGATGTTTCTAGCTGTACTTGATTATTTTAGGACTTCTATCAGTACCTGTCTACATAGGACATTGCGGAATATAGAGAAAGTTTTTATTAAGCTACTTGATAAAGAGAATCTCATTTACAACAGTAAACAGGATTTGTGAAAGGCAGCGGTGAAAACAAAGACGGAGAAGATACAAGCAATTTTGCTTTCCTAACAAACTGCCAACAATGGTTAATAATGGCTGAAGGTTTTTCCAGGACAGAGGCTTCAATCAGTAGCATTAAACTCCTCGTACCTAAAGTATTCTCCTCTTAATTGAGAGTTTAGAGTGTACTTGCTAAACCATACTTTCCTAGTATGTATCGGTGAAGTAGTAAGAAGTCAACTTATTGTTTGAAATTCTTATGCCGTCCGTTGGTCTGCGAAATATTTTTGTATGTTAATAGCCGACAAACAAGCAGACGACCAGACCGAGCCAGAGCCGAGGTATTACTGATGCGTTTTCGGCCAAGTAATGAGAATAAGGTAAAAAATAAAGTACTGGCTCTCAAACCCCCAGCAAAAAAAAAAATCAAACACGACGAGTCGTTCGGCGGCTGATTTAAGCTAGCCAGGCTGGCTTAAGATTTTTATTGATATCTAACGTTTGCTCAAAATATTTCGCTAATAACATCATTTTAGCTAATAACCGCTGCTTAACTTGACAAGCGCTTCGGGAAAAACTAATAGAGTAAAAATTATACAAAGTATTACGTCTTGTCGGATGCTTGAGGTCTTTGGACGAGGGTCGGCAGAGATCCTCACCGCAAATATTTGACGACCCATCGAACATGATTCACCGTTTACAATTACGTTAGCACACTTTGTTAGATACTGAATTATGAATGCGGCAGAGAACGCTTCGGGTAATGAAATTAATTTTTCCTTTTCAATTAATTTACTGGATGACCCTGTAGCTCAGTTGGTCGAACCCTTCCTGCCGCGTGAGGAGTCTCGGGTTCGATTTCCAACAAGAGAAGAGCTTTGCTTATGAAATTTATCCAACAAGAGCTTTGTTGGATAAATTTTCGTTTTTGGATTGCATGTGTTTGTGATGACTCATTTATTTCTACAATGTGTGAAATGTCCAAAATGTGTAGGTTTTTTTTTTTTAATTAATTTACTCCTTATTTATTTGAAAATCGAATAAATTGGTGTTTATTTGGATATTCCCCCTGACCGATAACAAAAAATGTATTTATATGTTTTTTGTGTCGATGTGTGTTCACCGTCGCTCGTGGACGTTTATAATACATGACCAACGCGATGCCGGCCAAGAAAGAAGTGGGAAACTTTGAGTATTGCAACTAAAATACTTTAAAAGCATTCCGCGGTTGATTCTAGAAGAAGAGTAGGTAGCTTAATAGGTAGATACAAAACTTTATTAACGTACAAAATGTTTGAAAAAAATTCTAACCGACTTCAAAACAAGGGGGATTCGTTTGTATTTTTTTATGTTCTCACCTCAGAACTCCGTCATATATTAATCGATTTGGAAAATTCCTTTTTTGTTTTAGATAGTATACCTCCTGTTTGCTCCTATTTCAATTTTAAGTAAAAATACCACCCCTAAGGGTGAAAAACAGAAGATAATTTTTTACACTCTTTTTCCAATTTCATTTATAATGTCGTACGAAAATCAAGGTCGGCTTCTTTTTGTTAAAATATTTTTTATTTTTCTTTATTTTTGTGATACTGTGGTACAAGTCAAAGGTATCTAAGACCTACATACTATTCATTTAGGAACATTTAGTAACATTATTCTATTGTCAGATTGGAAAGTACTTAAAAATCTAGACTAACAACGATAAATCAACAGCTTAAATAGTATGTTTGATTAGCCTCAAAATTGTTCTAAAATTTTATACAAGTTAATTATAATCTTATACTGAGATCATCAGTTCATGTCGAAGGTCGCGGATAAGTGATTTATCCCAGTCGCTAAATACGTTTTTAAGAGATTTTATATATCTATAACCACTTACATTATGCTGCGTGCGTTCTTCAATATAAATATTTTTTTAAGCGTAGCTAGGAACAGATCAACTTCAACGAGTGGTAAGCCTTACGATAAACAAGAAAACTAGGTACAACTCGTTCAATTATTCAATATTAACACAGTTCATCGACTACGATAAAGGGAGATCCCGCTTCTTTCTTTTCCCTTATGTTTCGTGATGTCATTGCTGTCACGGATGTCCTTTGTCAGCGGTGATAAACCATCAAGTAGTTCGTCTGTTTAAATTTTTGTTACTGTCATAAAAAGAACTCTCTATACCTTCTTGAGCAGCGATTCGGGCCGACAGTGATTTTTAGTTATATATGGTAATTTCATAACTTTTAAAATCTTCTTTACTTGTTTCGCAGAAGTTTGAGATTTGCTAAATTATCGGGAAAAATAATTCGATTAAAAAACCTATTATTTTAACGTTATATTTGATAATAATAAGCGTATACTACAGTTTAAATATTACACTACTAATACCCGTTCATTTCATTTCAAAAAGTCCCTTTGAGTGCTTATCAACCCGAAATGTTAACTCAAACATTTTTTACGCAAATATCCCACAATATCGTGAGGAGTATATAATTTTATTTTAATAATATTGAAATCTTATTTAGTATCAGGAATTATTTTAGCTTAGTGTATTGACGGGGAGATTAAGTTTGAATCCTGATCCCATCTCTACTTTTTAAAGTTATGTATGTGTATTTGATATAATGAATGAAAAGGAAAATATATAGTTGGTATTGAAATGTATTGAAGTTAAAGCTACCGATGTCTAGTAACCTGGGCTACCCGCGCTTGGCTAGCGTGTCGCAGCCCTACCTCCAGACCCAATACCGAAACGAAAACAGCAATGTGTTATTACGCTTTTATGACGATTACAAATAGTAATAGCATTATAATAAATTACTATTAATCTTCATTATTGCAACCCAACTGTTAGTCAGATGTATTATTTAAAAATGGTAGTCCACCATAATAAGTTAACCCTTGTCAATATTATTTATCAAATAGTTTTGAGATGCCCAATTGCTATGTCGTGGTAATATTCGGTACCGTAAAATTGTAATAATAGGAATAAGCCCGAGATTATTAAAAGGACATAAAAAAAAAACATTGTCAACAATAAATATTCTTACAAATCGGCAGCCGATACGTTATTAGGTATGTCACCTACATACCTCTGTACGGACTACCACCTGGGATGCTCATATTTTTAACCGTGTGCACGCAAAGTTTATAATTTCTACTTTCTGCTATTTTGGTGTTTCTAACTGACTCTCCCATGCTCGCCTCGCCCGTATTTTGGCTGTCGTTATCATGATGTAGCCCTTCATCTAACATAAGCGTTTAATAATAAGTATTTAATTTCAGGCTTGTAGTGGTAACTCAAGATAAATTTATAGCCATTTGGGTGATTTCATATTTGAGCAGTGACGTCATAATCATCAATGTTAGAGACGCAAGAATGTCAGTCAAGTTTATAATATTTTTTAATACAGAATAAAATACCATTAAAGTATTTGAATTAAATTTAATTTGATCTGATTTAAATTTTAATAAAAGTTATTTTGTAACCTTCTTTTTTAATGTATATAATTATGTGAGGGTTTTCTTCCCAGTTTTTACACCCTGTTTGATTTATTCATACAAAACTACATTCGCTTTTATAATGACAACATTCAGTAACGTGCCTAGTTGATTATTTATTTATTTAAATATATTATCAACTTTTGTATGTAAAATTCCTATGTTCACTAAAATGACGCACGCAGGTGGGTCGATTTGGATGAAGCCTTTTGTGTATGTTTAATTCGCTTAATGGTATAGTCAGTTAGTAGGTGCTAGGTATGTAAGTAGGTAAGCAGAAAGTGAGTGCACTGCGATCGATTGTGCCGTGATACTTGTCGAGATCAGTAAAGATTTTCATTCGGAAATTTGGTTTGATGGTGTACTAGAACAGCTTAAATGTTAATTCAAGAGGCAAAAAATATTCAGCAATACTATCGTAAAATTTAAATTTATTATATTATCCTATATTATATATTCTATATACATATTTATTATATATTAAATTAATTGTTAGTATTTAATAACAGCATGTATTGACCTACAGATTGTCAATTGTAATTGAATTACATTTTTTTGTATTACGCCATATACATTCTAGTGACGGGTGGTATAGGTATGTGAGGCATAATCTTAGCAAAAAATTATTTAGTGATATAATCGTTATTTTGTAATGCATTTTAGGTGTATCTAATATCTATGTAACTTTCTTGGTAGAGATTGCTGTCAGATATTAAGTCTCACTCATATGTAACCTAGCTTAATAAGTTACAATTAATAAAATGTAAGTAAATACAGACCAAGTTAATATAAATCATACAAGTAGGTACATACAACACGGTAGCGTAATGTAAATAAGTCGAACTCGCAGAAAGAACTTTAAGCTTTACTTACCACGCAATACAATACGATTGACGTCAAAGAATGCTTGTTACTTCTGAAACTCGTGGAATTCGAGTAAAGGGTGCGACAATCGGAATTTTTTTTTCCTATAATCAGACAGAAAGGGCATGTCAAGTCGACCCGTCATAAAAACGACAGATTGGAGACCCACATCTACGGTTGTTCAAGACATTTTTGTTATTGTGTTTGCTACTCTTTATACATCCGTAAACGTTTTCTTAGCTTTTTGACGTCTCTGAATTGGAGTGGGGCAATAAAAGAGTACCCCATTCACAAGTGACTTACTTTGTTCAAGTTTTTCTCATATTTTACTGGTACACAGTTACAGGCTGTTTGTCAACTTGAACATTTATTAGGGAAGGAATCACAAATAAATGTCTGTTTTTACTACAAACCGGTCAACTGACTGCATATGATCATTGCCTCCCAGGAAATACAGTCTTGTAAGAAATGATAACTGTTTGAAGGGTTTTTTAAACATGTTTAATGAGCTTATAACTTTTAACCCATGGACATTAGGGAAAACAAAGGTATAACCGATGCGTTGTCGATCAGGAGATGAAAGGAAATTTTGAGAAGGTAAGAAAGAAATATAACTGAAATGTTATGATATTATTTGCGCAGACCAAATATAAACCTAATACACAAGTTTTCGAGGAAAATAAGTTTATGTTAAGTTAACATTAGAAAAAAGTAAATTGTAGAAAAAAAGTCAGAATCAGAGAATGTCATAATTACCAATAAATTTTAAATTATGACAAAATTAAAAATATACGATTCAAATTTAAAAACGAACAGAATTTCAAATAATTATTAACAAAAAAAAAATAAAAAACAAAAATCCCATATAATTACATTATTGAAGCATTCATAAGTATATTCTAAGAATCGTAGGAAGTTTTTTAATCTCGTCAAAAATAATAGATAACGGCATACTATTTTATTTCTGACAACAGCTTAAACGATCGCTACTACAACAAACATTATCTGTGATTTTCAACAATGATGCAGCCATACTTAATTATACATATGAGGTGATACAGACCACTGCCAAAGCACTATATAATCGTATCGAGTACATGTGGCAGTACCCTTATGGGTAGTTAGAATGATATTAATCCATACATTAGTAACATTTATTAGAATCAAAATTTGTCAGGAACGAGCATTTAATGGTTAAATATATAATCAGCTCAAGGGATTAAACTTCGCGATATTAAAGCTTTTAATGCTACTAACCTAGAGAATAAAAGTTACTGTTATTAATTTAAGTCATATCTGCCTAATCCGATACATTGAACCGTTGCTTGACCGTCATAAAGTGTCCTTTTTATGACGCAAAATTGGTTGCCGTGGACATTTACAAATGAGACGTTATATTTCAATCTTCACGACTAGCATACATCTGCGACCAGCCGTAAATAGGATAAGGCTTTGTTTAGGACGCCTCTCCTCAATGAATCATAAATGTGTATTAAATTTTATCTTGTCCTTTAATCTATTTGGTTTTAAGGCTTTTGAAGATTCTCAAAATTTTTCGTTACTGTCCATCGTCTGTCTGTACTTCTCTCTGTCTGTACCTCTTTCAGTCTGTCTCTCTATCGATTTGTCCATACATCCGTATGCACATACCAAATTTATTTTAGTTGTAGGCTGTATATACATATAGATATTTTGGAAAGGTTTATTTTGTATTTATTAACCGTCTTCCAAAAAGGTTTTTAGTTCGTTTGTATTTTTTTGTTGCCTGAAATCCCCTCATTTGTTAACCGATTTGGAAAATTATTTTTATTTTAGAGGGTGACAAGTAGGAGATAAAACCAAGAAATGCACTTTCTTCAAATTGAGGCCGGTTTTTTTATTGTTAAAGTATTTGTTAATTATTTCTTACATACTGTCACTTTTTCGCATCCCTTAATCTAGTAGCGTAGGTAAGTACTGTTAGAGCATAATAAATACATCACTGACCAACACTACACTCTTATTGTATCTATAACAATATCGGACAGCAATGATGCCGCCCTTCCGAAGCGTTCGCTTTTGAACTGTATCGAACGGTGGCGCCATCTACGTCGTTTGAAGAATTGTGGCACGGTAAGTCAATAGCACAACTAGATCATTTAATATTTAGGATGATATTTTAGTTAAGCCTTCAACGCCAATCACTTCATAATTATTGAATTGATTTATGTAAAATACTAACACTACATCTGCACCTGTAAGGCTCAATATTTAACTTTAGACATTTATTGCGTTATTATATTTTGTGATACTAACAGTTAGGTATTGTAATTAAACAACAGATACGTAACCAATTAGCCGTGCACAATGTGTAGGCACAATAAGTCACTGATGAGTACCTAACTGTATTCTTAACATTAACGAGAAAAGACAAATTATAATCTATTATTAAAATGGGAAAAAAACCTAACAGTTCAGACCGTATTTTTGTAATCTATGGTATTGCTCCAAAACAGGGTACTGAAATACATGAATAAAAATATAATTTGTTTCGGCATAGGCCAAAATAACTTTATTTAATTCTGTAGGTATCAAAATAAAAAAATAAATTATTCACTATATATACTTATATTATAACGAGAGAGTGCGTATTTAGTGAATTTAGTGAGTTTGTTTGTATGTGAAGGATAATCTCCGGTACTACATGATTTATTTAAAAAAATATATTATTATTTGAAATAAATGATAGTAAATAATTTGAAAATGAAATAAATGATAATAAATGATAATAGATATAGTAAGTGTAAATTACCTAGGTTGATGATGATATTTATCTTGTTTCATAGTATATAGAAATTAGTATAGATAATATATGTAACATCTACTAAGTTAGGCAATTATTGAATCCGAACGAAGTCGGGACAGTCTATGTTTTTTCATAAAAATAGATAAATGCCAGTACGAGGATTTAATACAATTTATATTCTAAAGGAAAGCCTAAAAATATATCGTTAAATGTATAAATCACCGCTATATTAATATATTATATATGCTTCTAAGGTTTTATTAAGTATGCACCCATTGTTGTGTATGGGATAACTTGTTCAGTATGGGATGAAAAAGTTAAAAAAAATTGGAGTGATGAAACAAAAAAATTACTTAGAATTTTTTTTTAAAGCTACAGACTTCAATTTATAATTCACATAACTTCAAATATAGTAATACAGTATACTATATTCTCTTTATTTCTCTTTTTAATAAAGAGTGCGAAAGAGACAGGGGAAGAGAGAGAGGCAGTGACAGAAATTACACGTATATTGTAGTTACAATCAGAATCACGATAAACACAGTTCAGTTTTGTTTGCAAAACACATTAGATATCACCAGAGTTATAGGTTATCCGAAACTGAATGCTTTTTGTATTCTGTATTGTGCAAATTTTTTGTAATTATTGCAAGACCCTTTAATTATACCGTTTTTACGAATTTAGGCGTGTCGCACAATGAATATTGACCGTTACTACGTCAAATGGTTTATTGTCTGATTGTTCAGTACTAGTTAGTTAGCCGTTCAAATAATTCTCACTGTAATTGTATGTACTTGTGTAAATAATTATTTTATATCTATACATAACAATAAAATTCTAAACTGATCGCTTTCTATACATTAAGGATACATGAGAAAAACTACTAATGGGGGCCTTTATTAAAGCTAAAGAACCCAAAACTATAGTTGTTAGAATTCTAGTTTGTTTTTTACATGAGTTTTTGGCCCTAATATCAGAAAGTGCTTATCCGATTTTGTTACTGTTTTAAATATAAATCATAAAAAAAAAACTCAAACAATGCAGGTGCTATTTCTAAGTGTAGTCGTAGTTTTTCGGAACCAAAGCGAGGGAGCTTTCTTTTTGCCTTCTTCTCATTTCCTGGCCGACAACGCTGATGTCCATAGGCGACGGGGACCACTTACCTTCAGGTGGCTCGTCTGCTCGTTTTTCGGCTATTATCATAAAAAAGAGGGATGTTTGTTAGTTGGAAATAAATGTATTTGATACATGCTAGTAAAATGAATTTCACACTCCCTCTAGCGGTCTCTGTCATAAAATGTATTCATATAGTATGACTTTTACCATGCATGGTCTGGTTCATGGCACGGATTTCTTATAATTAATGAGGCTTAGAGCTCTCTCCTGTGCTTTAGTGTATTGGCGAAAGAGACAGTAAATAATCCGTGTTGGAGTTTCTTTGAGCATTCGTACACCTCACGGCCTTTCGAGTTCTATCTAACGATAACAACCCAGATCTACGACTTAATACCATTAAGCACTCGACCATTATGGTCGAACGGTCAGTTGTTAACAGTTCACAAAATCGCTGCTAAATAAGATGGAAAAAGTTGATAATATCAGTCGTTACTTTGCGGAAATTCATTGTTATTAAATTAGTATTAATTTACTTTGCAACAATCCTCAAGCATAATGAATGATAGTATATGCATGTATAGAAGGATATACCATCGTACACTGTGCTCGCGGATCGTTGCAAAGTAAATTAATACTAATTTAATAAGATGGAAAAATACTTGGAATTTAACTTTTTGAACTTATGTCAGAATTTGACTAGTGTACGATAAACTTTATGATCGGTCGAACAGTGTAATTTCTAGCAACTTTGGTTTTGATCAATAAATTTGAGTGTTCGTTCAACTAGAGTCGTTTTGAATTCAATAACGATGAGAGTGGGTTAACGTATAAATTTGAAATTTATCTACAATAAATAAATAAAACAGAAATCTGCAATAGGATGATTTTTTTAAACAGATAATTATTTTGTGTCATTTCTGTTTGCCTGTAGTCTTCTGTCATTGCATCCGGAAACCATTGAATAGGTAAAGAATTCTCAGTTCCAGTATTAACGATGCTCAGTTATAACTTGCCATGCTGTGCCAAATGAGATTTACCGTGCCTACTCGCAGCTCGATTCCAGCAGGACGGCTCCGATTATTCGCGCTGCCGACCGCACGCACCGCCCTGGGTCGTTGGTCGCCTCCTTGCCGGGCAAT